>JAHDVE020002121.1:0-175045 GCA_022606495.2 Halesus radiatus
GGAGCCAGTGAGATTATGGCATCCCCAATTGGGGAATGTTGTGAGGCTGAAGGTATTGTGGAGGGGAAGGAGAATGGGAAGAGGAAGGTGGGGAAATACCTGGCTATTCAGATCTGGTCGCCAAACACGGCTAAAAGCCATTTCAAGCAACATTTCAATTCTGAATGGTGGTCTTTCACCAGGGCGATACTGAGAGTATCTTCCACTCTGGAACGTGTGCAAATATACTATATATTATTTTTAAATTAATTGTGAAACATCACAAATTAATTAAATAAAATTTACTTGCGCACGCCGGGATTTGAACCCGCGACCTTCGGATTCGTAGTCGAGAGCCTTACCCCTCGACCATGGAGGCCTTCAAAGTATTAAGTATTTAATTCTAACCAATTGAATATTTCTTCTAGACTTGTAGAAATGTCAAAAGATGGCCCGTATAAATAAAATTGGATAGGTATATCCAAGACACCATCTAGGTTGCAAAAATTTGGTTAGAACTTTGCAATCACATCAAAAGATGGCAGCTATAAAAATATGGGAAATATTTGATGATAATGTTAGTAATTCTCAAAGGGTAGTATGAGATTGATAAAAATGACCTAATGTCTTATGTCTCGACAGCTCATTTTGTAATCTGGGTTCGAATCCCGGTCGCAACCGTTCCCTTTTTATTTTCTGTATATTCGTCTATTTCATATTCGCATTTCAGAGAGTTGTTAATATTTTACTCTTTAATGATTAAATAATTATTTTATTTCACAATGCCTTTTTATTTTTGTTTTGCAATTATCCTCATCGAACCCTCTCTCACTGGGGTTCAAGTTCACATTGTACGTGGTTTTAAATATGGACAAATTAGGTCAAGTTTTTTTCTAAGTTTGTTAATTTTTTAATTAAGTTTTTGTAATTATGTTAAAATATTACTAGAGGAAAATTATAAAGCAATAAATGATTTAATGAAACCAACCAATCGGAAACCGCACGGTTCCTCCGCACACCCTTACATCCCTTATACTTATTCACATTCCAAAAAAATGATTACAGTGATTAATTTACTAATATTTAACTTCTGTCCTGGCGAAGGGAGGGGTCTTTTTAATCCGGTCGGTGGTTTAAATAAATTTATTGGATAAATCAAGGTACATAATGCATATCTCATTCTAATTATGGCCAGGATACAATATTACCGCCCTTAGCTTTGCGATCATGCAAATTCTCGACTTTCGTTTCAAGAATTCAATTGAAATTTTTTTTTCAATAAACTCCAATTCACTTTGTACCATCATTTTAAATTAAATAATTATATTGTTTAAACCACCATTTAATAAATAAATATCTACATGTTTCGAAACCAATGGTTCTTTCGTCGGGACACAATGTGTAATAATAATAATTGATTTAGAAACGTGTAAATATTTAGTTATTAAAATAGATGTTTAAACTAACTAACTAACTAACCATCACGCCGTTTCCCCGCAGGGGTAGGCAGAGAGGACGGACCGCCAAACAACTCGATCTTGGCATACATTCTCTTCTGTTATTCCGACTTCTGACATGGCCCGACTCAAGTATTTGATTCACTTGATCGTGCCACGTCTTCCTTGGACGTCCCCGGCTTCTTCTTCCATTCACATTCGCGTCATATATTCTCCTTACACTCCTTTCTTCGTTCATTCGCTCTACATGCCCAAACCATCTAAGCGTCTAGCATCTAGATGTTTAAACAAAACAAAAAAATCTTCAATAGATGTGTACTTGTTTTGTGGCTTCATTATTAATGAATTAATGAGAAGTACTTTGTTTACACCAATGTTTCATCATCAGGATACACAGTATACTAAGAAATAATGACAAGTATAGACAAATGATAAACATCAAAAATAATAAAGTAAGAATAGACAAATTACAAGCATAAACAAAAATTAACAATAAGTGATGAAAGTAGGTAAGTAATTCATTAAAAAATTGTTGAAAATAATAAATAATTATAATTAATAAACAAATGGAAGAAAGTTAAAAAGGTTTTTTTAAATAAAAAAATCGTATTATTTAATTTAAAGAAAATATGACTGTGTGCATGTAATTGAAGCATTAAATGTCTCTCACTAATATTAATGTCTCACTGGCTATCCCATCAGGAATACCACTCAATTATGGAGGAATATATCTGAAAGAAATTCAAAACACATTGTGTACTCACTTTATAATCAATAGTGCCAGTCTATTTTCGTGTAATTTGATGGATTACATAATATTTATAAATCATCAGACCCGTATTTGTTTTCACGGATAAATTTAATTAACTCAACACTAATTTCTCTTTGCTCTGGGCGTTTGATCTGCTTTACATCATGCGAGGTTTAAATACCACTCGTGGTGTTTATCTCAGCGTTTCATCTCTGAAAATATTAGTATGTTCACCCGAAGACTAAGTATGTGGACATTTTTGATACCCTGTCTCATTACGAAATATCTTTCATGGAAGCGGTATCTTTGTTTACATCGCTTTATTTTATAACAACACGCCTAGCGGTTCGGCACAACTGTGCCTTCTTCGGGGCAGATATAATCTGAGTAAATTAAACATTGGAGAAGGAAGACGCCCGAGAAAGATATGGCTCGATCAAATTAAACAAACCTTCCGTTTATAATTGATAGTTTTAAGAGTTTTTGTAACCCAGGAATATTTGTTTTTCTTAGTGACGGATAATTCAACACGTATGAAGGTCCATAGACATTATCAGCACCGCGCAGTGCAGAGACGACAACATTAATTGCCTACATTATCTACGAACACATTCATATTACAGCGTACGTAAGCGTATCGTATCTGCGCATGCACGGACCAGCACCGGCCGAGATTGTCAGATAGAATATTTTGACGTGCTGGTGGCTGCTTGTGACGTTTGCGCCTGCGCAGGTATTATGGACTCATACCGCCATCTTGGAATTGACATCAATAGACGCAGGTATTGCTAAAATCATGAAGATGGACAAGGAAGAATTGACTGACGTGGTCAGGGAATGTAGGTTATAAATAATAATAAATATGGAAATAGACTTCTAAAATTCTCAAACATGTTATGAACTGTGCTGATCAGTGTAATGTCAATACTGGCGTCTGTGACGTGTTGTCCACGTTACGTGTCTGGCACTCACGATAGACCTTGAATCGGCACACTTTTTTTAAATGATTGAAATAATTAAAAGTACCAACAAAAAAAGTATTTTTTCTCGAATCCTCTTCTTGCTATAAGGCCAATGTCCAAATAAAACTTGCTAAAAACCTACATAATCTAATCTATCCTAATTTTAAATAAATTATTATTAATTCGGTTTTAGAGTTTTTTTTTCGTATTTTTAATGATTTTATATCACTTTTAAAGAGTTTGCCGATTCTTACGTGTGTTGAATTGTCATGGAACCCAGAAGAGTATATATGGGGCGATTTTTAAGTACAAAGATACAAGGAGTGTGTCAAAACAGAGTCTTGCGATGTGTGGCTGTCCATCCTCTTTATCCACCCCCACGGAAAAGGTATGCTGCTTAGTTAAATAAATGTATTTTGAGCATCAAATGAAAATTTATCTAATGAAGCTAACAGTCCACAATGGAGTGCTGATACCAAACCAGATGTATGGTAGTGAGGCATGGAACTAGGAGAGGAAGGATGAAGGAAGGATGATTATACTGATGCTATATAATTGAGATCTCTGAGGCGAATGTGGCCTAAAACTATGTATGATCGTGCGAAAAATGTTGAGATTTGCAAAAAATGCAAGGCTGATGTAAGCGCAATGAATAAGATTAAGAAAGGGGCCCTTAGATCGTTTGGGCATGTAGAGCGAATGAACGAAGAAATGAGTGTAAGGAGAATATATGACACCAATGTGAATGGAAGAAAATGTCAGGAACGCCATAGGAAGACATGGCACGATCAAGTGAATCAAATAATTAAGTCGGGCCATGTCAGAAGGGGGAATTGTAACGTAAATACTGACCCCGAGTCTATGATTGGGATAATTGTCTACGGAAGAGATTGGTGAGAGGATGTCTATGGGAGACGGCAGACGGAAGGGAGCAACTCAACATGGCGGGCGATATAACCTGACTGGAGCGGTCGTGATCGACGTGGGTTTGTTGGGAGAGATTATGTTTTTTGATTTTCTATTTTGTTTGACGTCGGAGGGCGTCTACAAAATTTGCCCGAAGTGGGTGTGTTTTTGTTTTATTGATTGATCGATGGCCGGATTGTGAGGCGATGAAGCCAAACCGCGCGTGCCTGCTGCTTTGGTGAAAATCTCTGAAGAAGTGATGAGCGGACCAAAAAGGACATAAGGTAGCATCTGCATATTCCATTGTCTGGACCCCACGGAAGAGGCTATGGCGGATGGCGCTTCAGAAGAGTCGTCCTAGACTTCTTTTTGGAGATTACGACGATCGGTGAGCATCTGGACCTGGAGAGGCCTTCCATGATGCTGAGGAGAGGAGTCGGACCATGAGAGCCATCAATTATTGTTTGAACCTTTTCGTGTTGGGATCAATCCTTCTCTTTACTCTTTTTCTTTGCTAAACCATGATAGACGTGGTTATAGAATCATTAAATTTATGTTCTTTCCTTTTACAAGGGTTTTATTTACTGTATCAATCAATACATCCCACTTCCCTGTGCTTCACCATCATTCTCACCCACGAATCTTGAGATGAGAGAACATTAGCCGTCGTATCATTTTTACGCTACATGCTTTCAAACTGGTAGATTCGATCTAGGAGGCAGGTGTAGGTACCGCTGCCCCGGGAACTATTTAATAGATAACCACACCTCTGTCATAGGTCTCACCAAGTGGTTAGATTCGTTTGGTGAATTAGCAGGGGTGCCCGGGTTCATGAGGGTTAAGTTTTTGCACGTCTTAACAGTAGAGTTTGTATGAAATGATATATGATTTTTCTATGAGAATTCCGCACAAAAGGAGTCCCAACTGCACAAGAGTCCCGACTGCACAAGAGTCCCAACTGCTTTCAACCTGGTAGATTCGATCTAGGAGGCAGGTGTAGGTACCGCTGCCCAGGAACCATTTAATAGATAACCACACCTCTGTCATAGGTCTCACCAAGTGGTTAGATTCGTTTGGTGAATTAGCAGGGGTGCCCGGGTTCATGAGGGTTAAGTTTTTGCACGTCTTAACAGTAGAGTTTGTATGAAATGATATATGATTTTTCTATGAGAATTCCGCACAAAAGTCCCAACTGCACAAGAGTCCCAACTGCACAAGAGTCCCAACTGCTTTCAAACTGGTAGATTCGATCTAGGAGGCAGGTGTAGGTACCGCTGCCCCGGGAACTATTTAATAGATAACCACACTTCTGTCATAGGTCTCACCAAGTGGTTATATTCGTTTGGTGAATTAGCAGGGGTGCCCGGGTTCATGAGGGTTAAGTTTTTGCACGTCTTAACAGTAGAGTTTGTATGAAATGATATATGATTTTTCTATGAGAATTCCGCACAAAAGTCCCAACTGCACAAGAGTCCCAACTGCACAAGAGTCCCAACTGCTTTCAAACTGGTAGATTCGATCTAGGAGGCAGGTGTAGGTACCGCTGCCCCGGGAACTATTTAATAGATAACCACACTCTGTCATAGGTCTCACCAAGTGGTTAGATTCGTTTGGTGAATTAGCAGGGGTGCCCGGGTTCATGAGGGTTAAGTTTTTGCACGTCTTAACAGTAGAGTTTGTATGAAATGATATATGATTTTTCTATGAGAATTCCGCACAAAAGTCTCAACTGCACAAGAGTCCCGACTGCACAAGAGTCCCAACTGCTTTCAACCTGGTAGATTCGATCTAGGAGGCAGGTGTAGGTACCGCTGCCCAGGAACCATTTAATAGATAACCACACCTTTGTCATAGGTCTCACCATGTGGTTAGATTAGTTTGGTGAATTAGCAGGGGTTCACGGGTTCATGGGGGGTGAGATTTGTCTAGGTGTTAACAGTAGATTATGTATGAAATGATAAATGATTTTTGTATATGAATACCGCATAAGAGTTCAGACCGCACAAGAGTCCCAACTGCCTTCAACCTGGGCGATTTAATTTGGGAGGCAGGTGTAGGTACCGCCGTCCCGGATTTAATGGAAGAGCAACCCCCCTACCATAGGTCACCCAAGTGGTTCGCTACGTTTGGTGACTTAACAAGGGTGTCCTGGTTTATGGGGGGTGAGGTTTTTCCAAGTCTTAAGAGGAACGGCTGCGCTGCCTGTTTCATACATAACTTAATTTTGGATTTAAGGCCAAAATACCCATCGAAACTGAATGATGTATTTTTTTTAATTAAAGTTTTAGTATATTATAATAAAACAAATATAAAACTTTTTTCCACTTTAATTTTTATTTGACCGTAACCGGGTTTCAGCTCGTTAGGGCCATCTTCAGACTGGTCCTAACGAGCTGAAACCCGGTTACGGTCAAATAAAAATTAAAGTGGAAAAAAGTTTTATATTTGTTTTATTATAATACACTATAATGGAATTCCACCATGTATTAACAGTTTCAAAAATAGAAATATTAAAAAGTTTTAGTAAATATCTAGTACGGATGATAAGTATTATATGTATTTTTGTTTTAAATTATGAAGAATATGCTATGAGAAAAAACAAATTTTCACAATTTTAGAGGCAACTTTGAAAATTATTAGCGGGTTTATTGTTTTTTTTTTTTAATTATTATATTTGCTATGTAAACATGATTACGTAAATAAAATTATAAAAACAATACGTTTAAAAAAAAACGTTTTTTCGGGTCGATATTTTACATCATATGTACGGCAACTTTGTGTTCCAACATAAATTGGTCGGTTTTAATTTAATGTAATGTCCACCATAATGCTTATTTTAAACATTTTTTTTAATATTATATTTCAGTGTATTTTAAGAACACGGGGCAAAACTTTTTTTTGAATCACCGCTAGACCACAAATAATTGTTTAAGTGCCTCTAAAATGGCAAATAATCAATTCCTTTTAATGGCCTCTAATCAAATAAAATTGCTTAAATGGATTTTACTGTGTTTTGTGACTAGATCTGAATAGCCAGGTACTTCCTCACATTCCTTTACCCATCTTCTTTCCATTCCCTCTACCATCAGCCTCACAAAATACCCAATTTTGGGGTACAGTGATCTTACTTGCTTGAGCGGTGCTCACAAGAATAAAAGTTAGTTAGGTGCGCTGTTATTTGTTTTCATTATTTAATGTTCAAACGACGAAACGGTTTTACTAAAATTTATAATAAAAATAAAACCGGGAAAAATACATTTAAAAAAATGTATTTAAAAATATTATTATTAAACAGTGTTGGCGATAAACCATTTTACTAAATTTTATAATATAATTAAAACTGTGGAAAAATATTTAAAAAGAAAACATTAATAAAATCGGCACAAGTTGGATTTGAACTGTAACCACCGTAACTAAACAATAATTTTGGCGACCGACTTAACCGCTCACCTAGTTGTCTGTTGGCGGAAATTGCTGATTTTAGCTATTTATAGTAATTAATTGTAATTTTTGTTAAAAATCATTTATTATAAATTTATTGTTTGAGCACTGTAAGACATATGATTTTCGTATAAAAATTGCTTGAAATGGCTTATGCCGTATTTTGTGACCAGATTTGAATAGCCAGGTACTTCCCCACCTTCCTCTAACCCATCTCCTTCTCATCCCCTCTGCCATCAGCCTCACAACATACCCCAATTTGGCATGACACAGTCTCGCTTGCTCCAGAAGGTTAGGAGCAGTTGTGCGGACCCTCGTGTGCTGCTCACATGAATATAAGTTTGTTAAGTATCGTTTAACTAACTTTAGCAAAAAAAAATTTTATCTTGTACACAATTTTGATTGTAGGGCTACAGAAAAGTATTAAATATTAAAAAAGGGAAACTCTAATGCAGGAATAATCGTAATGATTAGAATTACAAGTTGATAATAGCCTAAAAACAACATAATTTAAATAAAAAGATTTTTTTTAAGTATATACTAATAAGATTGTTTTAAGTTTATCTAACTAGCAATCACACCGTGTCCCCAAAGGGGTGGGCAGAAAGGACGAACCGCCGAATAACTCGATCTTGGCACACACTTCTTGCTTTATTCACGTGCCATGACTTGGGCATCCTCAACTACTTCTATCATTTAATTTCACGTCATATATTATACTTTCAATACCTTTTTCTTTCATCCACTCTACATACCCAAACCATCTAAGTGTACGCTTTAATCAGCCTTTCAATATTTCCAGATCTTCAATTTTTTTAACACAGTCGTATATATTAAGTTAGTTTAAGAAACATAACTTACATATACCTACGTAATTATAATTTTTAGTATTATCTCTGGGTATAAGATAATAATAGTAATAATAATAATTGGATGATTTGTATAGCGCCGCTTTTGTGAAAAATCACCTCAAGGGCTCTCTAAGAGAATGCAAGAGAAAATACTATAATTATTATTAGGTCATTCATTAGAACATTATTTATTTCATTTAGATATGTTTGATGTCGTTGATGACAGTTTATTTGATAGTTTTATGAACATGATCAAAAAATATAAAATTTATAATCTAGCTCAATTGAGGGCAATATTTGCAAACATGCAACATTCCACTACAATAATTGCAAAAATTAACCTTGATTGCCATTTCATGGAGAAAAACTCTTTTTGGGGCTTTAAATATAAATCGTTTACTTGATTGTTCACGTAAATGATTCATGTCAAAATATGGTGAAACTTTAAAAACCGGCTTATTCCAATTCCATTTAGCTTCCAATATAGAAGTAAATATCACCTGTATGCTCATTTAGAGTATTCATCTTATTACCGCGAATTGAAGAACGCACAATCGATTATAATCTGCACAATATTTAATAACATTGTCATCCATTTCTCGATGAAGAAAAAGCAATAGTCTCGACAGGTCTAAAAATCAAAACTCGCTAGAAAACTCACCGAAAATCTCTAGGAACACATAAAAATGTGAAAAACGATCATGTTATTTTGTTGATTTATGCAAATATTAAAAAAAAACTCATAAAGTTCGAAAAAACTACTGAATTCTCTGAGTTTATCACATACCTGGGCATTTTTGAAAAGCGTTGTTTTGTATTATTAGGGGAATCCTACAATCCACAACTTGTAACGAGCGAGATAGAGAATCCAGATAATGTCACTCTTCTTTCAAATAACTTGTCAATGTGTTAGACAGAGAAAAAAAACCGTAAACATTCATTTCAACTTCACTAACGAAAGAACAGTAAATATATACGTTTTATGTTACATCTCTTTCGTTATCATCAGTGAAAAACATCAAGAAAGAGATATCATATTGAACGTATGCTCAAGTCGTCGACTGTAAGATTATCTTGAAGAAATTCAAATTAGCTGATCTAACAGACAATGAAATCTCTGTACATTTATTTATTAAACTTAAAATAGTTCCACTT
Source organism: Halesus radiatus (assembly GCA_022606495.2). NCBI lineage: Eukaryota > Metazoa > Arthropoda > Insecta > Trichoptera > Limnephilidae > Halesus > Halesus radiatus. Next base: position 9,503 of record JAHDVE020002121.1, read on the forward strand.
CATGCGGTCTAATATAAACTTATATATTTTTACATATTGCTTATTTCCAATACTGAATGCATACATAATTTTTATATCCTACTCTCAACGTTCTTAATTTAGGTACCTACATTTTTTTAAATTCACTATTTACTAAGCTACTATATATATATATATAGGTACTGTAACTGTAAACAATTTTGTGTTTGGGATTTGTTTTTTTTTGTCTAATATCTTCTTTCTTTCTTGTATGGTATGTGTGGAAGTTTTTATTGTAATATAGTTTGTCTCTAAAGTAAGGTGGTTGTAAACTGTTAATATTCTATTTTTTAATATTCTATAAAGGGGACGGTATTAGAAATTAAATGTTTTATTATTTAAAACAATTAATAATTAGAATTAATATAAATTAACACAACTAAAAGTTCACAGCGTAAGATAATTAAAAAGTTTTTATATAATTCTCATCTAAATTTGGTATTTATATACCAAGAAGTGTAAACTCCTCTACATTTACAAGCGAATGCTTTTGATGCAATATAATAGTACAAAAAAGGTCATGGGATTGTTTTAAGTAGGAAACTCATTTTTCTTATAACTACATAATAATATTTTTTTAGTATTATCTTGGGTTAAACCATAAAATATTTTTTTAATATATGAGAAAATAGCACAATTACTCGCTCATTAGAAGATTTCGCGCAAAAATATTTTTGATATCGCCGATAAAACACAGTTTGACTAAAACTATATTATTTCTAACCTAGCTCATTGATCATGATTAGAAAGGTTCATATTATTATTCCGTTGATAAAGTTAATTTTTCATCTTTGAACGGAATATTTTTATTCCTTTGTAACTTATACGATTGTTAAAAACAATAACCACATATTTTTTAACAGAAAAAATTATGCACAATAATACCACCTTATCATTTTGAGTAAGAGAAATTGTTCTCAAATTAATTGTATTTTGTCAGCGCGCTAGGTGATATTTAAAAATCAACATGTCCTACCGCCGAAAAGCAGGGCTCAGCGGTGAACAACGCCGGCGGCTGGACTGTGAGACAGAGAATTCGTAGGTTAGCGTTCTCTTTCCGTCTGACGAACTCCCCCCCTCTCTCCCCGCACGCCTCAGCCCATGTTAACAATCTTCGTTGTAGGTACCTACATACATATTAATTTCTAGATCAACTTGTATCTAGAAACTGAGAATACATCAAACGGAGCAACGAAAGGAGAATAAATTAATAAAACATATATGATCAACTTGTATCTGGAATCTGAATACACATTCATTTTAGATCAACTTGTATCTAGAAACTGCGAATACATCAATCGGAGCAACGAAAGGAGAGTAAATGAATAAAAAATAACCGTTAAACTAGAGCAAATTTGTTATATTTTGATGACGAACATACCGACTGGGGTCAGTTGCAAACTGACAACCTTGGTAATGATAAAAGCACTGTTGCCAACTCGTGCAGATGTATCCCACCGGAGCCAAGATAAACGGTGTTAAAGGTAGATCAACAAAGGTCATGTAAATCTTACTAGATCAACATAGTACGGGAAGAGGTGGTGAAAATCAATACAAGTTTGTTTGTTTGTCCTCGATGTTCTCGAAAATTACTCTACCGGTTTTGCTGAAAATAGAACAGTTTGTTCTTATTCATGCCGGAAAGGTTTATTAAGTAGTTTGAATGAAATCCAATATGTGAAGCTGTTGCTATAACGTTTTAAAAGCAGTAATGAAAACATTGAACCCGCCATGTTTTATTTAGGTTAGCCCATAGATATAACACTCTGGTTAGCCACAGATTACATATTCAAAAGAAGAAGGTTTTTTTGGGTAGAATATTTTTAAAATGGAAAACACGGGTAGGTACCTATTTAAGGAGTTTATGATTTTGATATATTTTGAAAAAATAAACGTTTTGAAGATATAAAATATTCAAATGATTGTTTCTTTATTTTGAGACAGTTATTTTCGCTATCAAATCACTTATTGCACCCTAATGACAAGCAAGAATGCACAACTTCATAACTTTATATAAACCCTAGCAAGGCCGGGTACACATCAGATAGTAGTTAATAACCATTATTTATATATGAAATTAATGTTCCCGTCAAATTCCTAAAAAGAGCATTTTTTTACGCCTTCAAAAATGAGATATTTTATTACCTCGGCGTCTTATATGTATATCATGAAATTACTTAAAAAAAATTAGAACGAAAATGTATGAAAGACCTTTGCCTGTTAAAAGTGTCCCAGACCGAATGATTTACAATGTTATTCTTTGAACTATGGTGATTGTAAACAATATCGTATACGACCAAGCTAGACAACTCAAACTCAAACTTAATGGTGAATGTGCTATTTTGGAGCCTTTAACAGCTGCAAAGATATAATTGTATAAGCTTGAACGTTGTACCGCATCCGCAATCCGCAAAATTAGATTTTGTGGCTACCGAGAAAGGCGCAATAGGAAATAAAAACATTTGACGAGAAGATCTTCTGCTGTCACGGCGACCTGAGTTCTGACCTCCAGTTCACGGAGCAGATCCGGTGCATCATGCGGCCCACGGACGTGCCCGACAAGGCTGCTCTGCGACCTGCTGTGGCCCGACCCTGACAAGGATACCACCGGCTGGGGCGAGAAATAGACGACACGCTGATGTGCTCTTTCCAGATCCTGAAGCCGGCCGACGAGCGCCACCTGGCGTACGGGCAAACCAACACCAAACGTCCTGTCACCAATAAAGACAAAGAAGATTGGAAGAAAGGATCAGTACCCCCGGCCCCAGTCCCCACGCGCCGCCCAACTTCACATAACTCCTATCAATAATAAATTCGTAGAATAGACGTAATATAAGAATAATATAAGAATAGGAACTAATATTTGTACATCGCCCCTGAGGTGATTTCTCACAAAAGCGGCGCTATAGAAATGGTCCAATTATTATTATTATTATTACCAAAATGGAACAGATACTTTCAGTAAGTTATCTGGATTCAGATTTGAAATTTGAAACTATAGATAGAGAAATACTGATAAGAAAGCAAGAAAATGTTGTTTTTCAGATGTAACTTTAGAATTAATTAATAAAATAAAATTATGAAAGACGGAAAAAAGTAACGAAAGTAAATAATCAAGATTCAGATCGAATGGAGTATCGCAGGGATCAGTCCTTGGACCTCTGTTATTTCTACTTAGATTAATGATATGGTAAAAATATTTTTAAAGAGTAATGTACGACTATTTGACGATGCTATAAAGAGGAAGTAATCAATATTTTAAATAATTGACTGAAAAACCGATCAAGCTGGCTAGAAATAACAAAGCTTAAATGAAATAAAATAAAACAGAATCTCTGAAAATTGGACTTAAGAAGACATGCACTGAAAGTAAAATTAAAATCGATGGTAAAATTATTTAAAATGTTGCTTATGGAATACTTCCTAAAAATCTCTTCCAGAAGAAATACAATCATAGTCTTCAATTCCATTAATGCTCCACATTTTAACTAGTGCTCAATGTTTATTTTCTTGTACAACAACAGAGAGCACAATAAGTTAAAAATTCTCTAAAGTAGAGCAATGAAAATAATACGCACGTGAAACAGATTTTAAAAAACTTTAAATTTAAAGGAGTTACATTTACTAGCTTACATTGTGCCATGCACAAAAAAATTAATAAACATCCTGTTAGTTGGTCAGTGGCTGAGTAGGTGGGACATAACCAGGTATAGTGCAACCGAGCACCATTTTCCGCTTAGTGTGATGGTGGTTGGAGATTTTCAAATATTATTGGGTTATTCGTAACTCGGGAATATTTTTATTTCTATTTAAAAAAAGTCAAAATACATGTTACCATACTACCTTTCAAACAAAATTATATGCAACAAGGACACTTTCAGACCATAGCACAAAGACATTCAGTTAACAGTTTTTTCTACAAACGGAAACCGCTAAAATTACACCATTTAATAAATTCAAAACATATCGTAAGAACTGTATTAAGTTAAGTAAGATAACATTTAATAGTACGTAAGTTATAAATACACATAACACAATAAATAAATTTATATATATATTTAAAAAAAATTAGGTTTTCATAAAATGAAATCAATCAATCCAAATGTAATTTAAATTTAATATCACAAATACATAAATGAAATCAGATACGATATTCATGAAATGTTATATTATTAGTGCTCACATACATTTAGTCTGCGTTCTAAAATAGACTTAAAACGCGTGTCAAGAACTTTGGCAGTCCTTATCGCCAGCTCACCTCTTTTATAATGATTTTTAGAGAGGCAATTGCTGGTATCATCCACTTGATCACACTTTAGCTCTTGAAGACACTACCGGCGAGGTGAAGATGCTATTTTTTTAAACCTCGTAGTGAATCAAAGCATAAGCATAAGTGAGTAGCTAGGCATATTCATATAGCTGTAATTCACAAACATTGTGTGTTTCAATTCACGGATTAAGGACGGTTAAAAGATTGGGGGAGATACCTTTATGAGATAAATTTTCACATTAGCTTCCATTTTTATATAACGTTTTCCATAGTAGGAAAACATTGAGGTAAAAAAATGTTTAAGATTAATAGTTCAAGTGAGAGTAATTAATGTATTTTAGAAATGTTTTGAATTGAGGAAATTAGCAGGGGAGATTAAGGGGTTAAAATACAATTTTTAATCAAAATAACTTTTTTTGCTTTATTTATTAATCTTGATAAAACATAATTAAAAATGATATTATATAGGTGTATACATACGTTATATTTTGGTAGTTTTATACTTCAGGTGAGAGTAAATGTAAAAATAAAAAATGAATTGCATGTCTAGAGACAAACATAAAATTGAGAAGGCGCGTCTAAGAATGTGTATTACAGTAGTTAGAATAATTGGACGACCTATTTTAATCATTCAAAGTTTCATGTTTAAATTTAGTCAGTGTTTCTATTTATCTAGTCGTAGCTGGTGGAGTATTGAATTATTTGCATGCTTTGCATTTAAAGTGTCTTTGTCCAAAAGTAGTTTTAGCAAAAGGAATTCGAATAAATTTATTATTTTTGATTCGTGTATTATGTGTTGATTTGTATCGTGTTTTATTGTTTTGGCGCAAATAAAATAAAAGTGTTTCTTGCAAAGAGCAGCTTTATGTCTATAGCATTGATTATATTGAAGATCGTATTTGTACCGGTAGAAAGAGGGTGTTTTAGAAATATTTTTATAACTAATTTTTGGGCTTTAGTGATGGGATTAAGGGAAATACTTTTTCAATTTATGATACCGTATTCAATGTACGATATGATTGGAAAAGTGAGTAATATAATGACTTTAAAACCTTGTAGTTAAAGAAATTGCGTGTTTGTTTAAAAATTGTTTTACGAATATTATTTGTGGTGTTATGAATATGTTGTTTCCAATTTAAGTTTGTCAAAAGTTAGTCCTAACTGTATCTGATTTTCATCAACTTTATTAGAATGTAGGTATATTTAACTAGTTTGGAAAACAATTGTGTTTTTTTCTATTTTATCAAATCGCGAGTAGAAGAGTGCGTGATAAATACTGTAGATATGACGTGTAAGAAAAGTAGAAACATTAGCAAAAAAAACATAAGGTAAGAAGGGGAAATCTAGGGTTAACTGGAATGATAGTTGCTAAGAATAAGTTTTTATATAGTAATTTTTTGTTTCATGTGCCAGATTGTATTATTTTATCTAATTTAAAAATCACAGAGATCAATGTTTTACAATATTATTATTTATAACGTAATTATTATTACCAACTTAAGGAAAATTATGGTAAATGCAACATATTTCGATGAATTGATCCATGTAATAAAAAAAAAACAGTGGTCTTAAAACATCAAATTAATGAGGTATCATTATTCTCATAAATACATACATTTGAGATATGAAACTGAAGTAGAAATTATATTTAAGGGTACAATTAGCAAGGATTAAAGGGGAGATTGCTTTGAATGCAGGATTTTGGCGGCTCAAGTAGATATTTGCGAGAGCTTTGAAAGAAGTATGCATGGTTTTTAATACGTATATTTTATATTATATTATTAGAGCTTACAAGAAACCTTCGTCATGTGAAAATTTGTACAATTTTTTAAATATTTCATGGAATCAAATAAATGAATACGTATTAGATAATAACTTAATAAGTAAACCGAAGATGCACGTTGCAAGGTGAAACCGGTCGAGTCAAGTTATGCGGGTTATTAAAAATCATTTAAATGGAATTTCCCAAAAATTATCCTCCTTAAAAATAGGAAAACGTAATGAATAGTAGAAGTAAAATGTGAGATCTTCTTGACAAAACATTTCAACTAGTAACATTCATTTTTAGCGTGATGGAGCTGATTGGGAAACATTTTTAAACCATTTAGGTTTTCTTCTTTATAAAATGTGCTAATAAAGTCAACTTTTAATGTAAACGGTGAAATTAAAAAAAATACTGATATTTTTTACTAAAATCCTTGCAACATTTTGGGTATCTAGAGGCAATTTACATTTAGGTACAATATTATGAGCACAGTTTTCCGTTTTTCAGTTTTGGTATCAGTACGGTTTTCCAGGATTCAACTTTTACGTGAGGGGGTTGGTAGTTAAGCTACAGGGGTGAAAGAGAGGGGGGGTGATTGCAGAGTGTATGTTTTGGACAGTATAGTCATCAATTTATAAAACCATTGCTTGACAAAACTGATTATAAAATATTAGATTTAATAAGATATTTTTAGATTTTTGGTGAGTGATCAGAGGTTGACATCGCGTCTGGGTTCCACCCAGGCGTTATGAGTTCAATTACTTGGCTGGATAAGTCCTCCATCACGACACCAACATTATTTCTGTGATGGTAGTAGGAAATTTTCAATCATCGAATGTTTAACATATTTTTAACATGTTTTGAAAACAGTCCGAGATTAATTTAAAGGCACAGTTATAAATATCAGTAGGGCAATTTAAGTGAGGTCACGAACCTCACTAATTAAAAAACAACTACTAAAAGAGAAATAAAAAATTTGTATTTTAAAAAGTGAAAATAATTACTCAATTAAAATTAAAAAATAAATAATAATAATTAATTAAAAGATAAACCATATACCATAAATTATAGATATTATGTTTATCCCGATGAGGGAGCTTTGTTTCTGAAACATGTAATTTACATGTTAAAAGCAGTAGTTTAAACAAAGCAAATGTTATTAATTTATTAATTATGACGCAACAGAGTGATTACACATCTTTAGAAGAAATTAATAAAAAAAAAATGGTTCTGGTGAATAACCATAAATTCAAAAAAAAAAAATGAATGAATATCACTCGAAAAAATTCAATTAAGCCTTTTGAAAATAAATAGGTCTTTATTCAACTGCTTCAGCCCTTACAATTTTGGTTTACAACGATAAAACGTCACAGTAAATCAGTGTAAGCTCAAAGTCGTATTTTAGGCAAAGGGGAGATTGCAAATAAATCTCCGGGTAGACGTTGAGTGAGTACATATAAATTAATTTACAGGTTCGGGTCTCAAAGTTACGCTGTGTTTCTGAGAAGGAATTTGAGATTTTTTAAACTTTTTTTTTAATAGAAATACCGCACAAGAGTCCCAACTGTTCCCAACTATCTGGAGTCAGTAAGACTATGGCATCCCCAATTTGGGAATGTTGTGAGGCTGAAGGAATTGGGGAGGGGAAGGAGAAGAGGAAGAGGAAGGTGGGGAAATACCTGGCTATTCAAATCTGGTCACCGAACACGGCTAAAAGCCATTTCAAGCAACGTTTCAATTCTGAATGGTGGTCTTTCACCAGGGCGATACTGAGAGTATCTTCCACTCTGGTACGTGCGCAAATATACTATACATTATTTTTTAATTAATTAATTATGAAACAGCACAAAATAATTAAATAAAATTTAGTTGCGCACGCCGGGATTTGAACCCGCGACCTTCGGATTCGTAGTCGAGAGCCTTACCCCTCGACCATAGGAAACTGAACCAACTTTTTAAATAACTAACTTTCACGCCGCTTTGACTCAGGGATAAATAGATAGGATACACCGCCATGCGTATTTGTCTCGGCACATTTTTCTTGGTTCACTATCATTAATATATCGTCTCATAAATCTGCTTTTCTGTTATTGCGATTCTTGACATGATCCGATTTAAGTATTTGATTCACTCGATCGTGTCATATCTTCTTATAGTATGCCCGATTTCTTCTACCATTAATTTCCCCGTCATATATTCTCTTTACAGTCATGGATGATTTACAATGTTATTCTTTGAACTATGGTGATTGTAAACAATATCGTTTACGACCGGGCTACACAACGCAAACTTAATGGTGAATGTGTTATTTTGGACCATTTAATAGCTGCAAAGATATCATTGTATAACCTTGAACGTTGTACCACAACCGCAACCCGTAAAATTACATTTCGTGGCTGCCGAGAAAGGCGCAATAGGAAAAGACATTTGACGAGAAGATCATCTGCTGTCACGGCGACCTGAGTTCTGACCTCCAGTCTACAGAGCAGATCCGGTGCATCATGCGGCCCACGGACGTGCCCGACTTCAGTTAGCTTCATTTTTCTTTTTTTTTCTCAATTTAACATGTATGAAAATGTGAAAAAAAAATGTAATAGATGTAATATAGGAATAATGTAAGAATAGGAAGTAAGATTTGTACAGCGCCCTTGAGGTGATTTTTCACAAAAACGGCGCTATAAAAATCATCCGATTATTATTATTATTAGGCTTACTTGCATTCTTTCTGGATATCCATATTATTAATACAATCATTCAAAGTTTTACCACACTTACGCCTCAGAGATATCATTTAAGATCGTATTTTTATTCCTGAAAAACGTTTATGAATGAATACATATTACAGTTTGTATTTTCTCTACCTATATCAGAAATTAGTGGTACTTCTGAAAGGATGTGATTCTGTATTTACACAATTTTATTTTTATCCTTTTTTTATTATTTAACGCTTTGCAAGTAATTACCCGGAAATAGTGATTTTGAGCGAAGTCGGAATAGCAGAAGAAAATGTAGGAGACGTTGTATATGAAGCAAGAAGTGTATGCCAAGATCGAGTTGTTTGGCGGTCCGTCCTCTCTGCCTACCCTTGCGGAGAAACGGCGTGATGGTTAGTTGTTATTTAGTGATTTTTTTGTATTTCCGAAATGGGCGTATCGAAATTAGCATGTTTTAGATGTATAAATAAAATTAAACAAAATCAGAATGGATATCAAATATATAAATAAATTTAAACGTAAAAAAACAAATTATGATATTTTTCATCGTTTCTTTAAAATATACTGCCGTCGATCCCATCGTTTAAGTCAAAAAATGAATATAATATAAAAAATAATTCTGAAACTCCCTCTTGTACCGCTACTATCTTCATTATTGTCAATGTTATGGACATAAAACGGCTCTTCGAAAGAAATATTATGGTTAATTTGCACAAAAACAATAAAAAACAATACAAATCAACACAAACTCTATATAATACAACGAAAAATAAAGAACTTACTTTTCCTGCGACTACTTTTCGACAAAGACACTTTAAATACATACCATGGAGATTATACAATACACCACCACCTACGACTAGACAAATAGAACCACTGACTAAAAATTTTAATTTATCGAAGGAAGCAATCACTTTGTGGCTTGACATTATAATTTAGGTTCACCTATTCCAAGAATAGGTTTTCTTGGAATAGGTTTGCGCCTTAATAACTTAGAATAGAAATATCAAAATCAAATAAAAAAAATACATGCCAAATTTTAAATAAAAAATTAGATTTAACCCAAAGTCCGATTTTAAGATGTTTCCTTTCTTCCCCTTCCTTCCCCCTAGCTCTCTATCTACCCTCTACCCCATCCTCTGTGATGCTCTGTCCCGTTCTACCCTATCGTGCTGTCTCTTTTCCTTACTTTCTCTGTCTCCATTATGATATCTCTGTATTTTAATTATAGTTTATATGTGTACATTCCTGAAGAAGGTTGAGTCCAACCGAAACCGGTCGAATACAGAAATATATATAAAAATAAAGTGGCTTAAAACAAAACAATTTTTAATATGAAATAAAACTTTCAATTACAGAAACGGATCCTCCATTTTTTGTAACTATTGTAATACACATTCTTAGACTTGTCTATTTTGAATATATCTTTGTCTCTAGGCACGTGCAATCCAATTTTTATATTTACTCTCACCTGGATTATAAAACTACCAAAATATAAAATACGTATTCAACCCCACCTCTATTCATATGATACCTTAAAATTCCACTTCCATGTATTTTTTTACTTTTAGGTATAGTTTATATATCTCATATGTCTGTCTGAACGTGGTAGTTTTCGTAGTGAGACAGACATCGCACAATACATTGTAATTTTGTTCTATCAAGATTAATAATAAAAAAAATAATTTTAAAAATCGGATGTGAAAAAATTTTAATGTGAAGAACAAAATTTCGAATAGATAATTAGCAGCTTGGTATTGCCATAGTGTTGAAAAATATAGTTCTACTTTATTATAAAAACTACATTGTATTACCAAGCTATATACTCTGTCCAAAAATATCTAATTGCGTGGCACTCACTACGCCAAGAGGGCTTAATTCAAAGAATTTCCAATTAGCCTTCATTAGATAAATTCAATGTACTTAAATCGTGTCCCGCTTAATGAATAGGATTTTCATAAGCGGCTCGGTCACGTGGCTCATAATGAAAAGCCTCTTTCATATTCGCTATGGCTTGTGCTACCGGCTGATAGACGGCTAATCTCTGATATCTCACTTTGAAATTGAAAATAAGTAGGTACCTACTAACCTACCTAATCTACCGTATACTTCAAACAGTATTGGTACAAGTACATTAGCTACAGACCGTTCAGTATTTTTCTGTATTATTATTTTTTTTTAAGTTTAAACTTTGCCAGTAAAAGCTGCATTATTTTTATAAACAAAACATTTTTAAACCATCATATTATGGACATTGTGACAATGTGTCTTAGCGGTAGAATGCTATTAAAAAAATCATATCGTTGTTGCTATATATATATACTAAATTTCAAAAATTGTTCACATACACTACTTAATTCGAGTCTTCTATCTCTTCTTCTACGTACCTAACTCCCTGTACTCGATGTTGTGTTTCAGCTGAAATTACTGTACAATATATGTAATATTTTTCTATTAATTTAATTAAGCTATTTAATTGGCTTCAAACTTTTCAAAATTAGCATAAAAAAGTTTGCCATTTCCGAAGCCAATGCACCTAAATTCAGTTCTACCTTTAAAAATACACTTTCATCAATTTATTTAAATGAATGCTATTGGATTTTGCTGTGAAATTATCACGTGCTACCGGTACCGTGTACGGAGTCGAAAATCGAGAGGTATTCCGCGGCGTAATAACTAATTTAGCTCTACACACTTCACGATGTTAATGCCTTTTATACATAATATGCCAACTAGTGGTGGGCGAAGGGGCTCGATTTAGTGAACCGGATCACTAAATCAGCTCTCTGTAAAGACAATCCACATGAAAACTGGACGAAAAAAGTATCGTGTAAGAGCGTCTTAAGGACGTCTTTAGGAGGGCCAAGGGAGCGGGGGAGAGGGCATGGTGCGTGGGGATGCGAACCGTCCAAAGAGCTGATTTAGTGATCCGGCTCACTAAACCGAGCCGCTTCGCCCACCACTAATGCCAACCAGTGGAGATTTTCTCTAATGATCGGTTTGCAGCGAAATCACAAAGAAAAACTACGGTAAGCAAGACTCACTTGGATCATAATATTGCTACAGTTTGACCAGCCATAGTATTTGCCAGTGCAAATATATATATAGCGCGCCACGATTCCACAGTAAATCGTTAAGGTGCAAATGTTGGATCGCACTCAAGGAGATAAAAAACTTATGGGTTATTTCATACAAGATAAATATGGTTTCGAACGGTGCCGAATGTGCCTCAAAGTCAAAATTCGTTATTTCAGTGCGCAAATATATACTTTTCTTATTTTTTCTGTTTTTTTTTTAAATTTATTTTATTTTATTGTGTGAATGTTATAAAAAAATGTTTTTTTTGTTTATAATTCTGAAACAATTAATTCATAGAAGAACACGAACACTATTTTAATACCACTTTAAAAAAATTAAAACCTCTATAAAGATTTTTTAATAACAAAACGTCATGTTAAAAGTTTTTGTATTATAAGCAATACATTTTTTTTTTAATATTATTAGCCTTTTTGTTATTTTTGCGGATAAATAAATCTTCTTTTAATATAAATGCATTTTCTCATATAACCTAACACTTGTGGCTGTATTAAAATAATAATATTTTATATTTATATTTAAAACCTAAATCTCCACACTAAATTTTGGAAAGAAGTGTAATAACTCCATAATATATAACATTCGGTTAAGAAGAAAAGCTGCTCATAGAAAGCCGAATATCTTTCCCTTTTTAAATCGCTTTAATGTTAAAGTTTTAATGATTCGGACCATTGATGCTAACTATCGTCTATTACCATAATAGAATATATTTTTTTTAAATGTTGGTGCTGTATATATACATATACCTTATTTACGGGCAATATTATATTTATTCACAGAGATAAAATACATATTTTGGTTAAGAGTGTTCGTTCCTTTACCTACTTGAGGTACTCGTACTAGTCAAACAGCCGCAGGTATCGGTCGCTTTCACGTATACAAGTTATTAACTCTTCAAAGTCCTGTAACCAGGCAACGGTCTGGGGCCCCCTTGCTCCTCCGCATCCCCTTCGCACCCCTCCCGCTACCCCAACAATCCTCGGGAAATTAATTCCCCGAATGTGAAGTCAATTGAAACTAATGTAGTGTGCGGGGATGAATGTCTATTGTGTCTAGGTATGGACTGTCACCCTGAGATTTTGGTGTGGGTATTTCTTGATGCTTGATGACTGTTTAATAGGTTGTATGCTATCATTTTTATATTAAACAGAGCTAAAACAAAATTAAAATATATTGTATTTATCGTTCAAAGATAGTTTTCCATAATTAGATAGATGCAAACTTGAATATTTATTGCATGGCGTACAAAAAATATGTGAGGATGATTTTTATCATAAAAAAACTATTATTCGAGCTAGTTTCTGTTGGGAAAACATATAAATGTAACAAGATATAATATTTTTAACATCCGAATGCTCTATAAAGCTCAAACATAATACAAGTTATGTTCTGTTTTATTTCATTGGTGACTTACATACATATAGGTATATTAGGAGTAGGTATTAAAAAAAGTGTACAAACTAATCCAAAAAGTAACTTCACTTTTGAAGGCGTCGAAAGGTAGGAAAATTAAAGTTTTGTATAAAACCATACGAAGAAAGTTTGAAAATCATAATTTATTATTTTATAAGCTTAATGATGTCGCTTAAAAATCTAACATAATGATACATTCGGGGACATTATTATTCAATGTTGGTATAGGACTGAGCTGTTCCATTGGCATACTGCCAGAAAAAGCTATTTTCGGACTTCTGGTAGCGATGTCTCAAGGTAGAAAATCCAAGTATCTTTTCTTCCTCGAGCATAACCGTTTTGTATGTAGCCATGTTCATATTAGACGTCAAAACCCATTCAGTATATTTTTCTGACGATCAAAACTACTGTCGTGGCAATAATGGTAACCATTGACGACACTTTTATGAAGAAGTCAATGAAATAAAAATATTCACAGGGAGTTTTTTTTACCTAAATCAGTAGTATATATGCAGTGGTATATTGCATATTCATGGCCAGCCTGATGGAATCTTATACGCATTGTTTTACTGCAATCTGATCGTCTTTATGATGCTTTGAGCTTAACTGGCCTTGTATAGGATGTGCACGTGTAAAACAGGCTAATCCTCACAGGCGAACGGGACCGTTTAAAAAAATCCTACGAAGGATATTAGCTTTTACAGTCAACGTCCTTCTTTGAGTTTCTGAATCAACCTAATCGATGGGAAAAACATACGTCACCTCAATACTTAACCACACTGTTTATGTATACATCATTTCCGTTTAGATGGAAGAAAACTGTAAAAATACTTCGATATAATATTTATATTCAGAAGAGAGAACAAGCCTGTGGATCGCTGACACTCATGCTCTCACAAGTCTGATGCCGGGCACACAATATGATTGATTTATTTTTTCCAGTATTTTTTTTAATTCAACTTATCTTTTTTTTTCGAAGGAAGCAAACACTTTGGGGTGTGACATTATATATTAAATGAAAAACACAAATTGTGTTTTATCTTATAATTTTATTTATCAAATTTATTTTATGTTTTATCTTAAATTGTGTTTTGTAACTTATCTTACTTACCAGTTGTACATACCATTTAATTTTGTCGTCAACTTTAACCCCTCAGGTTTTACAATACTTTTGCCCAGTTAGAAATGGTTTCTATATATATATTCTATATAATTTTTCGAAAAAAAAAAACGTATTGGGTTTAGAAACAAGATAAACTTATCTTTCACATGTACGAGTATTTAAAATAACCGTGGCTACTTTAAAATTTTAAAATTTAATTACAGAAAACGAAAAATGTTCTTAAAAACATATTTTTAATGCATTTTTACTCCAAATGTATATTAATTATTTTTTATGGAAAATGTTCTTAAAAACATATCACATATTTTAATGCATTTTTTACTCTAAATGTATATTAATTATTTTTTATGGAAAATGTTCTTAAAAACATATAACATTTTTTTAATGCATTTTTTACTCCAAATGTAGACAAAAATGACAGAACCATAGGGTTCTTAATTATCATTGGACAGAACGCGATATTTCGAAAACACGTAAGAAAATTGTACTTAGATTTTTTTAATCTCATTCGTACAATAATTATTTTAAAAGTTAAACCCAATGTTATTATATTGGCAGTAATTAGGAATTCATTTAGGCTATTTAAAGGGTTTTATTCATGGCATCCCGTGTGTACATGTATTTGAGACAAACTGAGAGGAATTATTATTTCTCTCTCTAACGCCGAAAAAAACACGTGTCACCGCACCCTTTTTTAATATACTGATGATGCCCTATCGTATTTAGCTTTAAGAGGATAAATAATTATTGAATTTCCATAATACCATTTCCTTTAATTTCTTCTGAACAGGAAATTAACTTTTGATATTAATACCGCTTGGAAAATTTATTAAAGCACCATTTTGGTGTAATGACATCTCAAGAGCACTGACCAATTAATCATGATTTTGGTAATTAATTGACTCTAATCAATACATAGAGTAAATCCCTACATTCCCATATTATACCCACTTCAAAATATTATATCAGTTTTGTTTGCAAACATGTTCCTCAACATTTATGATTACTTTAGAAAACAAATATTTTTCCGTGTTTCTATTTATCTACACATTATAAAGTATAAATATTTAAAAAAAATCTTTATTCACAAGGATGTTAAGGATATTTTTATCAACTCGGTCGAAGTGATTTTCTATTATAGTGTTTACAGTCAAATCGCTCCCAAGGGAAGAAGGGTGAATAGGATACAGAATAAAATACCGTTATATTTTCGCTCTCCAATATTGCAGTGGAAAAAAATAATAAAAGTACTTTTGTAATTATGGATGAAGGAAATTAAATATTTGAAAATCAAACATCTTAAAATGATGACCGAAAATACCAAACAATTTTTTTTTGTGATGAGCTTCGAAAAGTAATTTCAACATAAAATAATTCTGTATTTATTTGCGTTAGCAAAGCTAAGATATTTTTGAATTAGTGTACTCAAGAACTTATACTATTATATCCAATCAAAAACCAGATGAAAGTTTATAAGAAAGAAAGACAAATATTCCCAGGCTACGAATAACCTGTCAATATTTGAACATCTTGTATTACCATCACAGTAAGCGAAATATGTTGTTTGTATCGTGATGGAGGACTAGCCAACCGAGAAATTAAACTCACGATGCCCGGATGAGACCCAGACACTATGCCAACTCTTCATTAACCTATCGAATGTTGATATTTTCTCCAAGGTACGACAATAGTTAAAAAGTAAATTGGTACCATGATAAAAAATTTTTTTCATGATTTTCATGATCATTATAAAAGCCTGAAAGATCTTTTAACATTTTTTTCCTCTTAATATTCTAGTCACGGAAATGAAATACATATTGTGTTGCTTATTCTATTTAATAAAGATCATGATGATATTTAGTAAAGCATTATAACTTTATGGGATAATTAAATAAAAATTTCTCTCACGATCCCCGAATAATAATTTTCTGCGGGTTCTCGATATGAAGTTCGGCTGAATTTATCGCTGTATGAAAATTTAATTTCACGGACCAGGCTTTCACAAATGGAAGCTTTCCGTCAGAGTTCACCCCACTGATTCACAGGGTGAGTCAAATTTCCAACTTAATTAGCATTCACTTTTGGTAGCTTCGAGAAAATCTCATTTTATTGCTATGGCAAGAAGAGATATTCTTTTTTGTCAAATATAAAAATAAATGAAAGTTGATCGCCATTGAGACAGTCCTTCCAACACGGTAGTTTGTCGACTAAATGAAATATCAGCAGTTTATTAGTGTATTACTTTTGGTATCCGACCTACATGATAGAAAAAAGGTAATATCATAATTAATGCACTTCTCATGAATTAGTACAAAATCGTTACGAAATAGAAGAAGTCTATACTCTGCAAAAAATGTCTCGATTGAGCAATATTTTTTTAGAATCAACTAAACAACAAAAAATAGTGTTTGATAATAAATACACTTTTTTTAAGGGGTAGTTTCTATTAAGCCACTTAACAGATTCTATCCAGGGAGACAAATTAAATCAAAACCATTAAATTGTTAATGTGTTGATAATAAAACTAGTATTCCAAAAAATGTTTTTAAATCAACGATCTTTATATCCATTTGAATGAGCGTAAAAGGAAATGAGTTTTTAAAAAAAGTTCCAGCTACATGGTGTTACATATTTATTGATTTTAGAAGATACTATGTGGTACTACAAAGGCGTAAATGGAAACAACATGTATATAACATCATATTATAATACATTTTTGGCAATGTTTAACGTTGCCTCGAAGTTTTGTTTTTAAATTGTTAGACGCTGGTTACCGCGACCGCCTCTATATGAAACCAGCGTCAATGTATTCAGATCACATAGAGCATAAAGCCTGGGCACACATTCAAATGATTTTCAGTGATTTCAGAATCTCTGAAACAGTCGAAACAGCTAGCCCCGCCCGCCCGGCCCCGGCGCGCCACCATTGGTCGATATAACTGGAACAGTAGTCTTTTCAGTAACGTCATCTACGTATTACAGCGCCAGCCGACCAATGGGAAGGCAGCTGGGACGTGCGGCGTCGGCGTAGAGAGGCTTCGGCGCGGGAGGGAGGGATGAAGGGAGCGGGTCTACGACAGAAAGGCTCTACGGCAGACGAGCGAGCCGCCACCGAGAGTACCCTGCAACGTTACTGTAAGTACTATTTTTACGTTTTCTTCCACTTTTACAACATTTTCACTGAGCGAAATCAACAAAATATCATTTCTAAAAACATTTCACATAGCTTTTCTTAAGTTTTTGACTGTTTTAATGGTAATTTTTGGTGATATTCCATTACACAAAAGCCATGGCCCATATTTTCGGATGTACTTGCCACCTCATAGGTACCAAATATGATTGTGTGTATATGTAACATATACCTAGCTTAATACATAGAATGAAACGAAGCCATTTTGTTTAAAGTATTGATTTTCCATATAACATATGGCTGTTAGTATATTGTTTATATGTATGTACCTATACTATTCGTTTCCAATGTCTCCATCGAGCATCTTAACTAAAACAGCTCGTAAAAATTTCATATCATTTTTATACAAACCAATTTGAATTATTTCACAAAAGTATTCTAACTTTCTCAAATCTAAATGATAAATTGCTATTTACTGTGTTAATGAAACATAGCATAAGTTTTAAAAAAACTTATTAATGTTTCACATAATTTTGAAAATAATTTCTTATAAAATAGGTAAGAAAGACTATATTCAAACATAAAAATCTGCCCTACGCTGTAGATGAAATGTTGAAAACGAAACTTAAAAACTTTGGGGAGGACGTGATCAGAATCTTAACATACTTTAACCTTGTTCTTAAAAAAAGTTTCTTGCAGCTAAAAATGTGCTTCCGTTTATACAAAAAGCAAAAAGTACAAATTAAGTGGTGACATTCAACAAGGTCATTGCTAGTAATAAGTTAATAATTTCATAAGGTTTCAATGAGTGCATCTTATCACCAATAATACGAATGTGCGTCTAATTTTAGCAGGAAATATTTCTGTTTTTCGTACAAAATTGGATGAAATTTGTATCTCTCGAGAAATAGTTACTGAGAAGTTGAATAATTAATGTGTTTTCTAATGAATATGTTATATTTGTTATTGTAGATGGCGTTAGAAGTGCGATGAACCGGAAGTGAGATCAGTGCTTGAAGGATGCCGGGGCTGGGCGCGCTCGGTGCCTTTAAGGACAAGGCGACTGGGGTCTTTCGTCGGTGAGTTCTCTCAATATCATTTCATTCAACGAACATTTCTCGTACAAGCTTCCTGATGTTTCAAAAGAAACGCAATTTTTTTTTTCGCCTTCTTCCGTTTTGTACATTTTATGTGAGGATTATTACACTACGATTATTATAAAGGAATTGATACTGATAATATTACTAGTAATTTTTACTCGGTTGCAATATTATAAGTTGTTTCTGTGATTTTAGAAGTTTTATGGTACGTATAAAATGGCGCCTAATTTACTTTTTTGTACTTTAACAAAAAAAATTAAAGCCTAGTACTTCATAATATCAATATATCAATACGAAATTACGTTACGAACGACAAATAGTTGCGTTAACATAGATTACCCAGACAGAGAGATTTGTGAAAACTGCATGACCGTACAGTTTAGGAATTGTTCAAGAAGCTTTGGTATTTCAGACAATCTGATTTTTGCTAAATAGTTAATTCCTCTTTGTTTAGTGTATCGTTTTCATTCCCGTCATTTTGTATGAACATGTTGAGATAGCTTTCTATCATTTCATAATACTAATATATATATAACGTCCATATATTATAGTGGTTCTGTCATGACAGTCGGTTTGTTTGTGATATTCACCGCTAAGAATGAAAAACCTAACAACTTTGGCTTGCTATTGCTTAAAATATGGTGAAAATTAAAATAATAGCGCATTTATTCCCAAGACCTTCCATTATTTAGTGGAGATATCCGTTAAAATGAACAGTTTTTTTGCATAACAATGTTTTCATTAACTTCAATCCATAAATGTTCAAATCGTTATTGAAAATACTACTTCAACAAAAAAAAATGTTATAACAGTATCAGCAAAAAATTGACAATAGCCATCCGTCGGCACCGGACCGAATACCCAAATAAGTTTGTTTTAATGCTTTTCAAATATATTCTTAATAACATTTACCAACGTATATTTTCTCATCATTCAATCAACGCAAATTTACTTTGTGGCATCATTTTATTTAAAAAATTAAAAAATATTTCTTTAAACCACTATTTTAATAAATAAATATCTAGATATATCCTGTTTTAGGGGTCATGTATTTTGAAACAGGTAGAAATTATTATTTATTAAAATAGTGGTTTAAACAAAATAATTTTCCATTATTTAATTATTAATCACTGTTAAGTTCATATCAAAAGGTTTTTGATTTTACGTTGTAAAATAGACTTTTAACAATCGACCTTTTTTAATATTCAAGCCTACGACCAAAATCAAGATTTTAATATTCATTCAAGACTCTTAAACGCTGTTACGTGAGAGACTCTACCAAGTTTTTTGCCTCTTAGTGGGTCTCTATGACATAGACCGTGAACTTTAACGTAGAAAATCGCGTCCTTTATTTGTGAAAAAATCTGCCTGAAACGTGATGGGAAGGGATTTGAAAATTGTTTTGTTTTTTACGTCCCATTCCCTAAAAACGCCAACTTATCAGTAGGATTTTACGTATTTAATTTCAGAGAAAAACTTGTTTGCCTATTTGATTCTGTAGATTGCCATGTATTCAATGTAAAATTCTCTTTAAATTGTTTTCAGCAAGTATAAGTTTGAAAAAAAAAATAAAAATTTTACCTCAAAAGAGCTTTATAAAGATGGAGATTTTAAATACACTTTGCCGTTCGCATAATGAATATCATTCGCTATAACGTGAACAAGAACATTGTATTACCATATTTGCGGATTCTGAATAATGTGATATTCCTGTCAATAACGAAAAAACAAATATATGCAAAATTCATAATGAGTTTTTAGTTTCATTATGAATTCTCTTGAGTTTATGTTCGTCTTTGTACAAAGTTTTCACCAAGTTTAAAAGCCTGACACCTCAAAGAATCCGTCTGGTATAGAACTTTTAGTCAACAGATGGGAACGCCAAAAAACTCTGTTTTCACACTCACTGCTTCGTTCAATTTAATTCATCGTCTCATATATTCTCTTCCATTATTCCAACTTCTGTATGTTTTTTGTTGCGTCAGCACCCGTAGAATAAAGACTTTAGAAAATAAACACAAATTAATGCAACATGGTAATATGTGTGGCATTTAGGTAGAGTGGTATATATCACCATTCCCTAATTGTTCAGTAAAGACAAAGTTAATTTCCCACCACCTTTATTTCGAGAGTGGACAGTATCATAGAATAGAGACTCCTTAAGATGTTTGCAATCAAATAGGTGAAACAGCATATTCATTCTCACATTTTTGATTTCATATATTGTGAAAGGCAATTTGGTACGAGTCACATATAACTTTATTCCTAAATTAATCCTAACCAGTCGTATCTCTTTACCTACCCTGCTAAAAAAAAATTGGTCGATATTGGTCGTTTTTAATTTAATTTTAAGTCCATCATAGTGCTAATTTTAATACTTATATATATATTTTTTTTTTTTCATTATATTTTCATGGCAGAAAGCGTATTTTTTTTTTATCATTAGTCCCCAAATAATTGCTAAAATTTCCTCTGAAATAGCGAAAATTCATTTTTTTTAAATGCTTCTAATTCATATCAGATATTTGATATATGATGAAAAAAATAGATCATTCACAGGTGAGTATTTTGCCCTCAAATCCAAAATTAAGTTTTGATGAACATGAATGAATGTTTTGGCGCAGTCGTTCCTCTTAACTAATTTTCGGATTTTTCGTGACATACCTTTTCACCTAAATGCCATAGATATGTCGTCCAAATAGTTAACATGAAAAGGCAATTAAAATAAATTATAAGATTTCAATATTTTAACAATCTTCTAAATCTAGGTACATGTAGCATTGCGCAAATCCTCGGCATTCCCCTCCGCCGCTAACAACCGTTGAGAATTGATCCCTCTTTACCGTTCACTGCGTAGCGCTGATAACAAACAGACATTATCCCGGATTTATGTCATCATTTCTTCTGGACTGCCTCGCCTTTTACTCACCCCACTACCTCTAACTACTAACCAGGCAATACTCACAAAGAATGAGCGTTTTTTGACTCGGAGAAAGTCAATCAAATACTTGTATAAATCGTCGTTGCGCTTGTGAGAGCGGATATGTGAATTTTACAAAATTTTACGGGGAAGTAAAAAACTTAAAAAACTGATATTTTAAAACGTACATTTTCTAATACACAATAAATAATAATAAAAAAACTTTATTTAGATACAAGTTTCAAGACACTTTTCGTGAAAATGAATTACTTCTTTGCACATGGCCGTAAATGAATGCGCCTTTTTTTCACACGGTGTTTTTTAACCAACATTGATCTACTTATTTGGCATCAGGTGCTTAACATTTGAAAAAAAAAATTATTAGAAAGATTTATTTTTGTGATTAAATTAAGAACAGTTTGTTTACAAAAACAAATTATTAGGTACCTAATTAAAAAAAAAAAAGAAATACAAAAAAAAAAATGTTTTAAGCGGGATAGGGTGATGTATATTTTAAACTGTAGTAAAATAGTTGCTGTTCCTGATGCATGAATGGTTTTTCAAACATTTAAAGTTTCTATTTTCAATTTTGAGTGGCCCTTCATACAGTTTTCCTGGCTTATCTTCATTATTTTTTTTTGTTTTACGCTGTTGAAGTATTTAACATTCCTATATCGTGACTTCCCATTGGTTGCATAATATTTCTCTTATATTGGGTTCAACCGCTTTTTTTCCTTGGAGAATTGAGGAGTAATTTCGATAGCAGTTCTTCATAGTTTTTGAAATAAGTAAAATCCAAATGGTTAAGTATAATATACATGGCTGGATGGTTTTGGTTTTTTAATGACCTCCCTCATTTTGATCACGTAATGTGATGGTGTAAAAGTTGGAGGTGTAAACGGCTTCTCCGGTGTAAAGTAAACACCGTCCACTTCCATCATTATGTGTTTTTTCTCTAAAATTAATTGTTCGATCACTATGTTATGTTTTTTAGCAACATCGAAGAGAGCAACTGGTTAAAACACCATTTTATTTTGATACACGCAGCCATCCGATATTGATTTTTTTAAATGAAATTCACAATGCATGAAGTAAATTCATTTGAGGTTAGGATTCAACCAACCTCAGATTAAATATATAATTGAACGTCTTTGTTGTTAGAAACGTAAACATTGTGGACCTGTGGTTTTTTTTACTGTACTTACTGCTCCCAAAGTAATATCTTTGGGCAAGTAAGAATACTATGGACAACCATGGTTACAACACGTATCACGTCAGAAGCTGAAAAAATCACATTTTGTTGAACAATTCTTGCCTCCTCTTTCTTGGCAAATATGAATATTGTATTCGTCTTCTGGGAGGTTTCTTTCTCGGTAAGCAACACAAGGATTGCATTTGTCCTTTCGAGGTATAAAAAATGATACTTTTTGGAGTTAATATTTCAGTGAATTTTTTTCGTTCACCACTAGCTTATCCGAATTCTGCGCACCATCCTTTGTACACTATATGCATATGTGCAATGGACCTAAATGATGATTTTACATAGCTCTAAGAACTTGAAGAACTACAATAGTAGCTTGAAAAAAAACAAAACCATTGCAATACTGATTTGGATTTAAACAATTTGTTTCCACTACCTGGAAAGTTTCCATTTATTTTGGTTTTTCTTAGCGGAAATAACACAAATTTCTTAAATGGATGGTTTTTCTTTTCCCGAGTCATCGACCAATTTCATCCACTGGTTAAATGATTGTTTTTTAATAGCCGTTATTGCTAGGAAAACATCTCCATTCGCCTTCACAGTACTACACATAGCCGGTAAGGAGCGCAAAAATATTGCCGCTGTACATGTTTTCCAAATTTAAAGCGCAGAATATTGTTGTTACACATAGCGGCTGCACATGGCCAGTTATAAAGGCGCAGAAATTCTCGATGCCGGATATTTTTGAATAAGTATTGAGAGATAACGGTTAAGGTACAATACGGCACAAGGCCGAGGTTAGGGCCGATTCCGTGATTTTTTTAGAATTTTTTGTGTAAAAAAACGTTTTGCTAAAATCTAGCACATTACCGGTTTTGCAATCACAACGAAGATATAATGTAGACTCTTGAAATATAATTCCTCAAATTCATACTCACAATTCAATAAATGTAGTTTTAATCAATTCTCGATGAATTTTCTCTTATTTGTCAATTTGTGGAAGTATGATGAACAGTAGCTATGAAAGAGTCTTATTTCTATGGATATGTATATTATTTAAAAAAAAAGTTAGATTAGGTACCTACAATAGTGAAATCATTATTTCAATGTATGTCATGAATGCAAGAAAAGGATACAATTTACATATTGCATTTTTAAAAGCTCTATCATTTAAAACCTAACGGGCAAACCAGTCAATGGTGCCCATATGATAACTTTTTTGACACTTCCTAAACAACCGACAATTTTATTATTTATTATTAAATGGCGTTTTAGCCAAATTATAAATTAAATCGTTTCGAAAGAATTCTTCCTTCTTCTCTACCAAAGTTCTAATATTTAATACAGATATTAACAAAAAAATTAAGTAAATAACCAGCTATTGTTAAAGTGAGAAATAACGTAAGGGAAAGAGATGAGCGAGATGGCATATTAAGAGTGTGACTAAATGTACAATTTAATCGGTTTTTGATTAGGTTGTAATTACTATTATTTCCTGATTACTAAGACTTTCGAGTATTATAGTTAGTACCCACCAATATGTCTTAATTAAAACTATGGTGATATAATATGAAATTATACCAGCTACAGTGTTAATATTGTTTAAGAATGTTAAATATCTATTTATATTTTGCAAATTAATATATTTTGTTTCTGCTTCAATTTTACATCGGTTAAGTCGTTTATTTTTCAGAAACAAACGCGGTTAAATCCTGCCTGCAGAACGGTTTCCATCAAGTATTATATATCAGGGGTGGTCACTCCGCTGAAACAAAATCATATTGGGGATGTGCACTTTGCGTGAAATTGAGTTACCTCCCTGAAAGCTCTGCGCCGCATCCAGATTCGCCATAACAATGATAAACGAGAGGAAGATATCGCAGGGTACATCGCCAATCGATAAATATGGTATTCATAATTTTATTTTTAGTTACTGTGAGTTGGTTCAAATTGTTGGTGAAAACTTCGCTAGTCAACGGTTCGTGAAGGAAATACATAATGGTTGCATTTGTAATGATAAAAATATTCCTTTTTTCGGAAAATCGGTAACTTTAAGTAGACGTTTAAATTGTGTTGGTGGGTAGGGAGGTACTAGAAATGCGGTAAATTTTATCAGTACAATTTATGGGGCTACAGTGCAACTACTGATTTAAAATATAAGAATTGAAATTTCCTACCAAAATATGAGTGGAAATTTTAAAATGTTCAAACATCTTGTGAGCCATTCCATCTTCCAAATATATGATTTTATATTAACTGTCAAAATGCAAATCTTATTCTTATAGTTAGTTAGTTATAATGGATATTTGAGGGAGGGGGTGGACGCAATTTAATAAAACCATTTTCACGTATAAATAAATAAGTGTATTCAAGACTAAGTCAAGTTATTATCCAAAATTATTAATGATTTATTTACAGAAATTATTCCAATAACAAAAGTACATTACATTGTTAGCCAATGTTCGTTAGATACTTATAAGCATTTTGAATTTAACAATAATAACGTCGAAAATGTCGACATCAGGCGACAGCTCATTTAAGAGCATGATCAATCTCCCAAGGGGCATTACTAATGGTAGATTAGTTCTGCAATGAAAGATCTGTGTACGGGGCTCTTGCAAAATTGTCAGGGAAATGATGTTCAATTTTTTCTAAAATTTCTGGTTGGCTGATATGACCGTTGATGTTGTAGGCAATTTTAAGCAAACCAGTTTTCCATCGGTTGGCAAGGCTAGTGATACCCCGAATTACAACCTGCAATAGTACCCGAAGTCTCTAAAATATAAATATCTTAGAAACCTCTTTTCGTTCAGACATTAAAAGCTGTTCATATTTCATTACGCCACAACTTTCAGTTTGAGAGTTTGGCTGTTCAGACAACAAAAAAAAAACAGATATCAAAAGTAGGTACTACAAAATAAACAAAATTCCACATAATCCTCTTTTGTGAGTATCAATCTCTTAATCAACCCATTAGCACCATCATAGGGAGGGTAGTACTTAGAAGCTTAAAGCTCCCAGCTTCCCAAAGTGTATAGAGCTTTCTATCGAACCAGTCGTGCCACCTTGTCTCGAGTAATTATTGTTGTGTAACTACTGTGTCATCATTCTTCATCAAGCAAATCAAACGTAATGGCTTTTGTCTCAAACTTATCGGGGATTTGGCAATCAGCTAATGGCCGTCCACGTTCCGCTTCATCCTAGTCATTAAAAGTTTTGTGTAAATTGGAGAAAAAAACAGTGACTCTCAAAGCTGATTAATTTTATCTGTTATAAAGTTGATGGGATTAAACTAGAAGTAAAAAAAGTTTTTAAAGGAAAATAAAAAGAAATGTGAAATTAGTGAAACTGTTTTAAAGGAAGTAGGAAATGGGCTCAGAATAAAGAAAGAAGAAAAATATGTTTTTAAAAAATAAAACAATTTTCCAATGAAGTAACTCGTCTCATAATTAACTGTTAATTAGAAGAAAAGCTGTCTGTTTGTCAGTTGTTTGAAGTGCCTAGCGAAAAAATCTGGAACGGCGTGCTCTAGCGTCATGAAACTTGCGCAGTTCATTTTATCTGAAGTTTCAGAGTAAATACTTGTAATATTATTTGCTATTTGATTACTATCATGAGCTTTGGAGCTTTATAATATCCAAATATCGTCTAAAGAATAAGACGATACGGCACAATTTTTTTTTAATAAAACTTCCATTCTAAATCTCGAATGCCGGTTAGCAAAGGCAGAATATTAATATTCTCCCATTAATGGGAAAATGATAATTATTTTCAATTTATTCACTAGTGGCGAAATTTGCAAAGACCGCTTAAATGTTTGCCAACCCCTTGCCTCAACAACCTTATTATAAAGTCCGTTTAAATTACAAATCCCTTTAATAGAATTAAGCCCTCCTTTGTAGCTCATATCATTATCACAAAGCCGCTTACAGGGGCTGCTTGGAAACCTTTATGTCTTTATTCGTACATATATAATGCCCATACATACATGCACATATAAGTTCCAGTAACAAGGTATACCTATCTATAGGTAGCCTAAGCTCTATATTTTATGAAATAGTCAACACTGATCTTGATCTAAAATTATTTAAAAAAAGGGGTCATTAATATTAAAAAAACGTCATACAGTTTTCCCAATTTAACACACAACACAGGGCTAGAATGAAAAAACAAAAACTATCTTCTTTAAAAGGATGCAATCACAAAGTGACTTAAGAGGGGGAGAGACCTAGAAGAGGGATTTTTTATAACTTCGAAATAATGGAAAATAAATATTCCGCGTTACAATAAACATAATGTTTTTAAAGGGAAAAATATATACTACATTTAGGAATTTAGGTTTTATCAAAATCAAATCACAAATATAACCTTTTGCTGGCAGTCTTATGCATGTATTACAAAACATTTTAAAAAGTTGTACATCCTCAAAAAGTACCATGAAGGTTTTTCTTAAAAATGACGCGAAGAAATTTTTCCAAAAAAGGATAGGGTGTAGTTAAATTTTTTCATGAATACTAGCTTTTATGTTTTTTAAAAGCGGATTACAAATCTTTGGTTAAGTTTATTTAAAAAACGTATCAGAAAAGCATTGCAATTATATCTCTCCACTTTGAAAAATTATTTTCATATGTTAAATATTTTTTTAAAACGTCAGGAATAGGTCATATTCCTGATATGATTTTGATAAAACCTATGTAAATTTTAAAAGTATATTATAAATACTTTTTCTCTTTGAAAACATGTTCATCGTATTGCGTAATAATATTGTCAATATTTCAAATTAATACATAATCTCTCTCTGACGTCCTTCTCTCCCTTAATAAAAATGTATATATAATTATCTACAATTTTTCGGCCTATAAACAGAAAAAAATTCTGGGTATAAAACCGTTACTGTATCGTTTTGTAGTATGTAGTTGGTTGTGATAAAATGGTTTTTTTTAAATATATTAAGTAACCACCCCTTTGGATGTTTATTTATATACTAATTTATTTACGAACCAATGTCCAATTACACAGAATACATAACACGAAATGAAATAAATAAGAGCTACAGAAAAAAACAGTACGTACATAATACACGAAGGAAGCAATGACAAAAAGAGGACAAAAAAAAGAACATTTGAGAGAACATTCAGGTCAAAGCCTGAATGCTGGCACCTAAAAAAAACTTATTTTGAAACACAACCATTTTGCAATTGTACAAAGTGCTTCGTGAAAACATGTGGTCATTTACAACGAATCTAAACACTTAAGAATGTAAATTTTGTATGATTAATTATCGGTCATTATTCAAAGAGCAACATAGCGAGGGTGGTTTGAATAAATTATACGGTAGACCATTATATTTTGAACGTTGCGTAATCATTGAATTATAATAGCGTTCGGTAGGAACAGTTTAAAAAATTTGGAAAATTATAAGCCGCACAGGTGTTCTGATACCAACCCTTATATGTGGTATGTAGTGAGTCATGGAATTAGCAAATAAGAAAAAGACGTGCACTGAGTGCTGTAAATTCTTGATCTCTTGGGCTCAATTATTCATATTGAAACATTAATGAGAAAGTTCTAAAAAAAAACCGCAAGATTGGAACGCTCGGATGATTTGCACAAGTATACTGAATAGACAAATAATTGAGGAAGAGTATATGACGAACAAAAAATGGAAGACGATGTCAGGGACATCCCATAAATATCACTTAAATAATATTATTTTGTCAGATTATCGCAAAAGTTTAAATAATATAATATAATGGAAGTGATAGATATTCATCAATATTCATGTAGCAAGTGGCAGAACATTATCTCTGTTCACATTTGTGATTGTAGTATATCATTGCTAGATGGTTAATAATTTATTTTACATTGTAACAGGAAGATTAAAAATGTTTTTATAATGGAATGCAATGTTGATTTTTTTTGGAGATATTCACAATAGGGATCGAATAATTTTTTTAACCTCTTGAACAATTCTGAAAACTATTGCAGGTAGCCTAGGCTATAAATGTGACCGAAATTACCTCTAGCATTGAATTAATTTTTTTAAATGATAAACTAATGTTTATAAGACAAGATTTTTTATGCATAGCACAAATATGGTAACAAATTATTATAAGCAATAATTATTAACCTGTAAAATCATACAAATTGACTAATCTTCCGAGAAAAAATACATGCTGCCGACGGGACACGAACAAAAGGTCGCGGGTTCGACTTTTTTTTTTTTGAAGATTATTCAATTTTATAATAAATTGAATTAATTGATTCCTCTGTACTAATACTATTTTATTCCTCACACCAAAAATTTGTACACAGTTCTAATTCTGTATATAATATTGGAAGCATTAGCCCAA
The DNA here is from genome assembly GCA_022606495.2 of Halesus radiatus. Lineage (NCBI taxonomy): Eukaryota > Metazoa > Arthropoda > Insecta > Trichoptera > Limnephilidae > Halesus > Halesus radiatus. The sequence goes on from JAHDVE020002121.1 coordinate 38,606, forward strand.
GTTGGTACTATTGTAATTTTAGCGTGTGGAAATCTGAGTGCAGATTTAAAGGAATGTTTAATGAAGGAACCGTTTAGCACTTAGGATAATTGTTTTGGCCATTTGAAAATGCTACCCGACAGCGCTGTTGGCTGGTGGCTGTTAGGCGATTGGCCACGCATTGTCGCCGGCACTTAGCAGAGGGGATGAAGGGATGTTTTGTTTTACTAATGTACCCACACATAAGTGTCACACAAATTGATGAAAATGTTCGTATGTAAATTTGGGATGATTTAATGACGGAGTCTTGTAAGGGCCGTTCTAGTGCTCTTAAAAAGCAATTAAATTATATTAGAGATAGTCTGGGAGCTAGAAATAATTTTTTATCGTAAATGATTGACACGAGAAATATTTTGTCTAACTTATGAACCCCTAGACGGTAGGCAATTATAATGTGTAGTTCAAGAAAATTGTGTCTGGTTTATAATAACAACTAGTAGTGCTTGATTTAAAATATCTTCATTCGCCAAAAATGAAAACAAAATTTATGAAACATGCCATTGAAGGATAAATTTGCTTCAATTTAAATATAAGATTAGTATTTATAAATATGGTGTATTTGAGAAAAAAAATTAAAAATTATTGTATAAATGGTACCCATTTATACAATAATTTTTATGGCGTGGCGGTTGTATTGTCAGCACTGCATTCAAGCCTTGAGGTAACGAGCACCTCATAATATAAAGTAGTTAAGATTTTTATTACATATTTGGTTATTGTAAACGCTACATAAAAATATGTAAAGTGCAATAAAATAGTTATTTGTTTTGTTTTCGTACATCCCATCTATCAAAATAAGGAAGTCCAGTTTTCCATTTTTTGTAAAAGAGTTAATATTTTTATCAATGTTAAACTCTAACTTAAATTCCTTTTTTTGTTGATAATTCGTTTTTATAATTAAATTAATTCTCAAAGTTCAAATTTTTTGAAACCCGCTGAAACGGCCAGAATTCGGCGATAAGAGACGGGGTGTATTATTGCACGACATCACACGGAATGAACTCAGACACAGGGAATTTATCCGAGTGACGTCAGAAGCCGCCTATTCAATTATACCACCAAACAGGGCATTTTTATGAGATGGCGTTTTATTAATTTTTAAATAATCGTTTATAATTTCTACGTAAAATTATATACACATAATGAAACTTCATTATTCAGAATCAACGTTTGTTTACGTATATGATTTTTTTAAGCCATAATATTTTTCACTGTATTTCCTTATTGTAAAAAAGTGGAAGCTTTCACCCTGGAGTGCAATGCATTGAATTATGATAGTGATGATGTTAAAACATAAACAGAGCAGTACCAGAAAGAATATCTGCTGTGCATAAGCTGATTACAAAGTTGTAAGACAAAGAATATTAATTTATTATTTGGTACCATGATAATACATATCATGACGAATTTTTCCTTACAAATTCTCTACCTATTTGAAAGGACACTCTTCTAAGCTCTGCTGTACTGATTCCGCGGTCTATTGACTGCGGGAGCTTATTCTAATAATGAACGCGTAATACGATACATTTGGGAAGTATTAATTAAAACATGAAAGCTTTGAACGTCATACAAGATATTTATGGCGGCTGGAAAAGAGGCTGGCTGCGGTAGTCATTATAAATATCAGAGGAAATAGTCTGGTCAGAACCCGCCGTAATTAAAACCTTTATGAAACAGGACCCCTTCCAGAGATACCTCTTTATCAAAGGACTTGATTAAAAGTTGATTAAATCATATTTTGTAACTGAGCATATGGTATAATTTCAGAATTTTTTGTAATTTTTAGGTTAGATAAAATTGGATGGTTTAAATAAAAAAAATAAAAAATTTAAATAGCACGAGTATATATAAATGTACATATCATAAAATATTGAGAATAAGTGCTGAAAACGAGGAAAAAACATACGCCATGCATAAAACGCATGATACGTCCATTATTGCCGGCAGACCGCCTGCTACTACTGTCGACCGTGCGCGGTGGCACGGTGAGAAAAACCGTACCCCCTTGGTCACTATTGCACGATTCGGCAAGTTGTCAAGGCACGGATATATTAACTCATTTTTTCCCGATTTTTTAATAAAGTTTTTTTTTCTGTTGCGTTTGACACATTCTTTTGTATATTTATAGTGATAGGTATTGAAATAATTAGAGATATGTCAATTCAGTTGACCAGTTTTCTTTTGAAATGTTTTGAAAAGTCGGGCGAAGCCGGGCATACAAAAATGTACAAGAAGTTGTGGACGTTTCCCAAATACCAATGTGTGTGTTTATTTATTTATTTAGGTAACTAGGATTTATTTTCAATGGCGTGAAATATTTGATTGATGTTTCATTATTATTTTCTGTTTTCTGAGGATAATAAAACACTACAAATTTGTACTCAACTACTGGTTTGGCGTCTTCATGCCGATCGATTCATCTTCTTGGCATGAATTGTGTTTTAATAAGATAGGGGAGAACTTCCCTCCACCGACTGAGACTAACTGACAGTATCAAGTTTCCACATAAATTCTAACCATTTTACTAACCTACTTTCACGATTATCGTGCTGGTATTTTATGAGCAGCCTTACAAGAAAAGCTCCCAATTTCATTCCCAAACTAAAAATAATTGATTTTTTTCTTTATAGTCCACCAGTTTGTTAATTTGACCGTTTTAATGATTTAGGATGAAATGTTATTACAGGAATTATGGGAATTGTTGTGTTAATGGAATTAAAAAAAAAAACAGTTATATGAATCTGATTAAGGCAAATGAAAAATTGAATCTAAATATATTTATTTATAATATAAATACAACTAATAAGCAAAATCCAGCTTTGGAATTAAACTTAACTATAACGCAAAAAATCTGTTTGTTTGAAGCAGCAACCAATCTAGAACGGTGAGCTTTGGCTCGTGAAATAGACCGGAATATTTTACTCCATATTTTTCTACTCACTTTATTTTTTTTTTTTCATTTTCGATATACAACGAAGTTGCACTTCCATGGGATTTCAATGAAACTTATTACGGAGCTTTTAATTATTGGTACATAATATTTGGCTTTACAAAGTTATTAAACAAATATATATATGAAAATATAAAAAAATAAAACAAAAATATGTACACAAATAAATATATTTATAAAGGTATAGGCTTGAAATATAGATATTCAATTAAAAAAAAAATACATAACAATGTTTTACAAGAGGAAAAAATCACACCTGTATCAGAATCTACAAAGTTTGGCAGGACGGTTATTTGGGGGCCAGCTCTGTATCTTTTACGTTAGCTAACTCAAGTTAAATCGGCCATAAACAAGGCATTTTGACAGTGCGATAGTCCGAATCGAGCTAAAAGTTTGGTGTACGCTAAGAGACAAATCCATAACGCAAAAGCAAGAGACGACGATGCGTTTATTTAAACTGTCCAAAAGTGTTGTTCATTCCGATTTAACTCACATTGGCTAACGCAAAAGATACAAACTTGGCCCCCAGAACAGAGTTGGTACTTATAATAAATCGTTTTCCAAATAGCATGAAAAAAAATTCAACACACTATTTCTAGATTTGTTAATAGCGTACACATGTATTATCACTTGTAAATTCATAAGTTTTTTAAGCAGTCAAATTCATAAGATTTATATATGTATATAAATAATGATATTTGACCAAGACAATAAAATAAAATAAATCCCTCGCAAAGCAAAAATTGAACTTGAAAAATAGTTTTTTTTTTTTGCTTGGAGACATAATCCTTATATTTTGAATACACAAATAAAGTGAAAACTAAATATAAAGTTTGTATCTTCAGTGGTGTGTTCAGTACATTTCCGTGCATCGCCAACAGTATCGATTAGTCGGTTCCGTCATCCGTGACGCCCGTGACTCCATCCAGTCTCCCCCGAATCTGCGAATTCGGTACAGCCAAGTGGGAAGCCGGGGCAACGCAGATAAATCTGTCTGTTGGGCGCCGCAGTGGCGCGACCCGTGGGCTGCGGCCCCGCAAATATTTTTATTGTGCAAACTTATTGTCTGCCCAAACGTCTTTATTCCTCCGCCCAAACTACTTGAGAACTGCTAGGGAGCAGGGAGCAGGGAGCAGGGAGCAGGGAGCGCAGAATGTATTGGTGTTTTGTATTCATTGCTTTCGGCACGAGCGCTGAATGTATTGTAAGATTTTTTGGCCTCGTCTGATTACGACGAGGAATGAAAATGTTATGTATTGTTTTGAATCGCAGCCATCAACGAAATTATGGGCTAAGAGAAGGTTTTGTCGTTGTATTAATTTTGAATATTTCGCTTAAATGTAAACGCTAAGGTTTTCTTACGCATGTTGTAGTTTTACCAACGATGTTTAATGTAAAACTGTATTGTCCGCTAATAAATTTAAGTATAAAAAAATAACTAGGTATTTATCCTAAAATAGTTATATCAAAGATAAACATTCCCGGGTTACAAAAATCTCCTACTACCATCACAGTAAGCGGAAGATGTTTCTTGTGTCGTGGTGGAGAGCTTAGTTAGCCTAGGAATTGAACTCACGATGCCTGGGTGAGACCCAGATACGAAGCTAACTCAGTCACCGATCGGTCTATAGGACAATGAAGGTACCTACATAAAACACACTGTAGGTTTTCAAAGTATCATGCGAATTATTTTTTGACAACTGAGTTTGATATAAAAAAAAGTATAAATAAAATTTGAACGGCAATAATTAACACAAGTCACCATTTAAAAAAAAACTTGGATACCGCATAAGATTTCGAACTACTCCTAACTGGAGTAGTTGGAAATGGGTCTAAGGGGAGTAGGGAGGAAAGGAGATGGGGAAGAGAAAGGTGGGGAAGTACCTGGCTATTCAGAGCTGGTCACCAAACATGGCTAAAGCCACTTCAAACAAAGTTTGGTTTTTGAGTGGTAAACTTTCACCAGGGTGATACTGAGAGTACCTTCCACTCTGGAACGTTCCGCAAATATTTAATATTATTTTGAAGAAATTAATTGTGAAATTATATAAATTAACTTGCTCACCCTGCGATTTGAACTCGCGCCCTCTGCATTCTTAGTCATGGAACTTAACCCTCGACAACTAATGTTGGTTCAGGACAATGTTTTAGAAAAAATCATCTGAATTCACCGGAATTGAAAAGTAGAAAAAACCGATCATTTTCTTCGAAATGAATACATTTTTCGTTTGGACTGACATTGTTCTCAAATATCACGTTCCATAAATTTAATTGTAATTTCCCAGATTGTGTTTCTCTACCCTTCCGTTAAATACTTATGACTTATGGCACGATAAGGGAGTTTTAGGAAAATATTTTATCACTAGTATTTGTTACAAATTCTGCAATATTCAATTATGTGCAATACATATTCTTTATTAATGTAAGCTATTGCTTGTGCTTAAGAAATGGGTGCTTGTTAATATAAAATAACTGAATAATGAAAAAAAAAAAAAAAATTTCAACTGAGGAAAGATAAGTATTTCAGAAAAATAAATAACAATTTCAAAAATTGCAAAAGTTTGTAAACTGTATAGTAAAAATAAATATAAGGAAGAAAAATAAATAGGAATGTTTCAACCAAGGAAGGTCGAAAATACTCGTATAGAAATATTGAATGAATAACAATTTAAAAATTGGAAAAGTTTGTAAAATGTATAGTAAAAATAAATATAAGGAAGAAAAATAAATAGGAATGTTTCAACCAAGGAAGGTCGAGAATACTCGTATAGAAATATTGAATGAATAACAATTTAAAAATATTACGAATTTATGTAAATATTTGATTTTTCAAATAAACTGAAACTGTGTAGTGAAAAAATATAAAAAGATAAAAAAAAAGAAAATGTTTCATCTATGGAAATTAAAAATTAATATGGTTTGTTTAAATACAAAAAAAAATATTTCCAGCAGTCAGTCATTCCGTCCTTCCAAGAATATTTGATAAAGTCTTAAAATACGATAAAAATTTCGCAGTCGTCTTTTGTTGGTTTTCTTTTGACTCAATGTCCTTTGACACTAATTAGAACAGAAATAGTAAAATCCAACGTACTTCCTTTTATAAAGCTCCCTATAACAGGCTTCGTTTCTACTTTCGAAAATGTGAAAGGGAACATGAAAATTAATCTTCTGTGAAATGAAAAGTTTGTGATGCAACATAAAAAATATATTCTTGGAAACACTCTCATTTTTTCTTGTTTAATATGAGGTTGAGCATAATTCACTTGAAGATAGCATGGACTTCGAAATAAGTTTCGTTCAAACGACACGAATAACAGTTTTTCAAATATAAAAGATGTAATTTTTAAATCATTGTTTTTGTAATAACCAACTCCTGTTTTTTTTATGGTTTAAAATATCCACTAAAAAGAATTAACATATATTCTAATAGTATACATAATTTCTTAAATTTCGTCATTGTTCAATTTTTCCATTTTTTTATTTCCCACGAGACGTAAAACCCATTTGGGACAAGAGAAAAATTTGCATTACACAGTGTTACAAAAAAGTTACAAAACTGAAGTAGAAATAACCCAACAACACAAAATAACGGATAAGGATATACAGTAATAATGCATTTACAAAATTTTGAAGAACAGTATACAAGTTCAGCATAAAAGCAGAACAAAACCAATGTGGCTATTCACAAAAAATAAAATGAAAATATAGAAGTTTTGTAGAAAAGTACACATAAGCAATAAATAAGCAAAAGTGGTAGAAGAAAAGGTTAAGGTTATCATATTATATATATCTATTTATATATTTTTTATTTTTTATAAAAATGTGTAAAATATTTAATTGTACATATATATCTTAATAGCTAATTACAAAAAATATTAATTTATTTAACAAAAACTACCCAACTAAATAGAGAAAGATTCCCCGTGTTTGAGTTTGGGAGCATATGCGTGTATATATTATCATTCTGCATTTCTTGTACCAACAATATATATTTGTACACTGTTAATTTGTGTTATGTTAATTTGTTTACTAAATATATGTATTTATTTTGATGTGTAATAATCCGTTGAGGGCAAATAAACAATAACAAAAAGTGGTTTATGTTTTAACACCAGAAATTAATGATTAAAAGAATTTGTTTCTGGTGTGAGTAAGTAAGTATCAATTTAAAAATAAATCGTGCTACTTATTATTCTTTAAGTGCAGGATATTTAAATGACATAATGTACCCTCTAATCAAAGCCATACAAAAAAACCTAATTCGTAAATTGAAATTTCGAAATGAACTTGAAATAAATTTTCTAGTATTTGCTGAAATCGGTATTTCGTGTCCTTGGAACAACAACTGTATCGGTAATATTATGTAATGTTGATCTCTAAGGTAGTACTCTATAAAACCCACTATCGAATGATATTGCTGTGGATAGAACCTTGTTGTTCCAAAGGCATGATTTATAGAAGAAAAAAAAAACAATAATTAAGCATTATTAAACAACATAATCTCGATTGTGATGTTGTTACGGTGGAGGAGAAATGACCTGACAAAATCCACGTCGGTCGCCAGAGTTACGGTGGGGAAGGGGAGAAGAAGGACTAGGCAATGTAAGGAAGGAGGAGAGGATGGTGGCCTAAGTTGGCCGCCAGTGTTATAGTTGGGCGAAAAAGGGGGAAGAAGAGGGTTCGTGAAAAGAAGGCAGTACAAACTCACCTCGAGGCCAGAAGCAGGACTGATCCCAGGTTCCACCGTGGTTAGATCAGCTGGTAAAACATTGCGTTTCTCATCTCAAAGTCAATGGGTCGGCCGCAACCTTATGATCGGAATAGATAACTAGCTACTCGAATGAAGAGATGTGTACTTTCTATTCAGGGTTTATTTATAACAAAACATGGGCAGGTAAATTACATACGAGATTCACCACAAGGGGTGGTACCTAATCTGTTCCTGACAAATCTCTCTCTGATGGTTCTTCAACCGGACATATTATTCGAAAAGGCACAGCTATAAACAGCACATAATGAGAGGGGATAGTAGCAGCTTACATGAGTATATGGCAATCGGGTGACGCCAACGGCATGTCCGGGTTCAACGCGGACAGCTTTCGCTGGCTCACGGGTAGGCAATGCACTTCAACACTGATTTTATCAATTAGAGGTAAGCAAGGACCAGGCGTTTACAAAGTGCCGATGTAATAATGGGCTGCTACGTGTCCAAGGCACACACGCAGCTGATGGCTCGGTGTCTGGATTAGGAAATCCAATGGCGGGCGTTCGCGTGCTCCAAGGCACCTGAACGTGCTTGACAACGCCGTGTCTGGATTAGGAATGATGCAATGGCGGGTCCGCTTAGCGGGTCCATGCCGTCCAGCCGCCGGAAATTACCCGTGCGCTGTCTCATTGGTTGATAGTGGTCATGTCCGGCGGGATGTGCTGCTATTGGTTGAAGCGTAACGTTTTGCAAAGAGCGGCTAGTAGTATTTTACAACGACTCTCTTATTTAATTGTGTTACTTAACAATGTGAGTACGGACTACGTAGTACATAACTGCACACACTACCCAACATTCAACTTCCAAAATTAAAAAAAAGAAGTACTTCTTATTTTTAAAGAAACAATAAATTTATGCCGCTGTTCTTACAATAGTTGAAGGTTTAATGGTCAGCATATTTGCCTTCCGAGTAGTTTATTGGGGTTCGATTCTCGGCCATGGCAATATATATTTTTTTTTTTGACACGTGATTTTTTACGATTCTGCGTTAGTTTATTTATATAACTGAAGTTTTTTTTTCGACGCAATAATAAATTAAAGAAATATGGACATAAAAATAATGTTTCTTTACAGGGTTGGTGGAGAGGTGAAGCTTTATCCAATCATCAATACCTTTCTTACGATCTCTGCCAATCTACCATCCTGAAACCCAAATTAACATTTATATTAATTGCCAATATTTGCATCTCTCTCAAAGCTTACACAGAGATAGTCCACCCCTACCTCCCCCTTCCCCCCATCGCTCCCCGCAGCCTCCGATGATTTCCCTGTCTAATAAAACGCAACTGTTATTAAATCGCTAGGCTATTGACACAACTCCGATATAGATCGGCTACAGCTACACATACGTAGGATGACTGTCTGATAAAGCTCAATGATGAAAGATCTAAGGGATGTGTTACATTGAAATTATTCTTGTGGTCGAAGGAAAAAAAACTTGCAATAGAATGTATAAGATCTCAATAGGCAATATTCACAAACAAAATTGCAAATAAATGCAACATAAACTATCAAATCAATAATTTTATAGTGTTTTCACACAAAAGAAGGATTATAGTATAAGCTTACACTTACCCCAATCAACGTATTATTGGCGTTATTTCATCACAAAAATATACATGCGTGTTTTCTTTGTTTTTTACAGTTAGTGGTTGCAAAAACGCATTTTTCTTTAACTTTCTCTAGGACCACATAACAATTTATAGACCTGTTTGGTACTATTTTAATATCCAGCGATCCTATAAAAAAATTTAATTTGATTGTAGCTATCAAATTTAGTATGTTTGATAGCCAGGTAGCATTTCTGGAGCGATTTATTATATAAACCGATAAAGCACAATAATTTTCCTCCCATAAAATATATAGTTCGTGTTAGACTATACATATATTGATACGGATTGAATTTTTGTACTGTTTTTTTGGATATCATATCGTCGCAATATGTTGCATGTTTAGATGAGATTTCAATACATTTTTCGCATCACTTATTACCGGTACTGCCTGCTTGATTGATAGATAAATCTTGAAACGATATTATTATTAAAGTGGATAAGAAATGTTCTGTATAAACCTCTATTTTTCCCTTAGGTGTCCGCCAATACCCCATTCTCACCTATGTTGCTCTTATCTCAACTATCAACCATGCCATGCATCCTCTATTGCACAACCGACGATACTCTCCAGTATATTTTATGTCAGTAGTACCCGAGGGCTAATGCCTTTCGGAGTTTGTGTGTAAATATTTGCCTTGGCCTCTCGGCGTAGCAATATCGCTGGGAAACTTTTTAGCAACCACCCCGCGCCGGCAACGGAATGCCGATTGCTTCTTTGTTTGCCTAGCGCAGAGTATTTTTACGACTTCATCGACTATGATTTACACGGTTATATTGATTTTAAACGCAACGTTAAATTTTATGATTAACCGTTGGAAATGGTTTGGTGAAAATTGTAATCGACAGATTAGACCAACAAGAGATGTAACTTTATTGTAATGTTGCATATGAAGACGCATCATCTACCTACTGAGCCTGTGTAAAATGTAATTGGTTTTGTAAAGTTGTGGTTTACAACACATTCATGTATTTAAGCATACATTACAGTCCAACCTCTTCGAAGTCAGCTATGACATCTTTATTTGGTCAGGTTGTGGGGTTGAAAGACTTTGGGAGATTTAGATGGCATTTTAAAGTACGTTTGAATTGAGATTTAATAATTCTCACAAGAGCAATACCGAGTGTTTTATTAAAACCAGGAAACGGTTCGAATACACTCTGCATAAGTTTGTTTAAATCTGTATGTAAAATGAACGTCTAATGCCGAATGTTCCTTGAAATATTTTAATTGTGTTTGGTGACCAGATCTGAATAGAAAGATAATTTCCACCTTCCTGTTCTCCTATATACTCTTGTCAGCCTTAATACATATCCAAATTGGAAATGACATAGTCTCACGGTATCTGAGCAGTGGGACTATCATGCAATTCGTACTCACAAATAAATAAATAAAATAAAAAAACCCGTAATTTTTTTATTGATTTTCTCGGAGATTGAACCTGCGATCTCATGTCTTTTAGCCGGGGATTGAACCAACCATGGGGTCGTCTATAGTTTGAAACTTATCAGATTTCTTTTGAAAAAAGACAAGAAGGAGACTCGAAAAAATCGAATCAACTGTACTGATGAACGTGTAGAAAATAAAGACATTTTCTTAATAGAATAACTCATTTTATGACAGTTTAAGAAAACGATTTATCCCTCGAAACAGCTCAAGGATATCTTAATTTATCTTGTCAGCAAACCCCGTGACTTCATCCCTCGTCGCTAGTTGGCGCCTCCGCCGCTAGGGTGGCTACCCCAGCGAGTAGAGGTAGAGTAGGTTCAGGGGTAGGTTGTCCCGCCCCGCGTCCAGAGATGGCGCCCCGATAGCGGAAACGGGAAATGGAAGCGTCCCGCTGAAAGGGTTCCTGCCTAATGGACGGGAATGACTCTGATAAGCGCCGTATGATAAATCGAGCGATAATTGTCGCATTGTATTCAAGCTGAGCTCGACGGGCCATTTAGACACTGCATGTTTAAATGGGGAAGCAAAATGTGAAACCAGTTGACAGTAATATACTGTAATGGAGATATTCATATTTTGTGTAAATAGTTATTGTACTTTAGCTTCGTTAGAAACTATAATATTGCACACTGAGTGTAAAACTGTGCTAAGTACAAATCACAGAAAACGTTCAAAAATGATTGAATGTAGTTAAAATTAACACAATCACTAAAGACCATTAAGTATCTACAAAACAAAAACAGGCGCTAAAAATTATTACTACCCCTTCACACAAACATGTTCAATGGTAACTAAATAGTCAATTATATTATGAATTAAATCATTCGATTATTAAATCATTTTCTTAATTATTGTGATTGAGATCTATGAATTTGGCACATTTCAACTTAAAATTTAATTCTTTAGGTTGCCAAGTCAATTCGAAGTTTCGGAAAAAGTTTTTGGCCAAAATCAGTTTATTGGCCGAAACTGGCTGAAACCGAATCTGACAGCGAAACTTCGGTCTGTCACTAAAAAATGTTAAATATTTCATATCTTTACACTGTTATCGAGTCGTTTGCAAATTAAGTTATATTAGAATTGAATGAAACAAACGTTTCTCAATTATCAGTAGACGGATATCTTTAAAAAATGGTGAATTATCGAGACCATGAAAAATAAAGTTTTTAATATATAAATGTCTACATGTTTCCGAAGTAAAGCTCCCCCCATCAGGATAAACAATATACTAAAAATAATGACAAGTATCGACAAATATAACAAATTACAAACACAAACAAATATTAAAGATGAAAGTAATTAATTAAAAATGTGGAAAATAATTGATAAAATAAAAAAAATATTTAAAAATATTAAATAAAGAAATTATACTAGACATTTTAAAAATAAATTAATTTTATTATTAATTTAATAACATAAAGAAAATAGCAAGGCATCGAAAATTAAATAATCATGGTTATTACTGTTAAAATTTACATTAATAACACGATAAATTTAGTTATTAATGTGAACATAAATATTAAAGAACACTTATTATTTTTTATAATGATTAGCGGAGTTTTGCTTTTGAAACATCCATATATATTAAAAACAGTGGATTAACGAAGTAATTCTTATTAATTTATTTATTATGACGCCACAGAGTGATAACGTATCTTTTGAAGGAAAAATAAATATGTGATACGTAAATGTCAAACAAGTTATTCTACAAAATAACGCGATTATTATTCTCATTACTTCAAAACGATTGAAGAGCTCAATGCATACAAATCTAGTCATATTACGCAAGCCTCCTTGGGATAAATCGGAAAATTTATCCCAAGTATCCATTTGAAATTATTTGTATGGGAAATGAAACGAATCCAGATTGCCAAACAGGAAGCACATCTCTTCCCAAAGTGAGTTATATCCGGGCTCAATCCCAGTGCACAATAATAATTCCATCGTCCTTTGGTGCAAAGATGGTTATTACTCGAACCGGAAATTCAATCTCGTCTCTGTTAGGACGGATACGTTGACAATACACTCAGCTCATCGGGAGGTTGTGCGAACCTGGAATCCTTTGGGTGTGCGAACGGAAATAATATATTGATGAGATGATATTATCTCAAACGCATAGTAATAGAATATATTACATATCTCAAACATACATGTGTATGTCATACATATCCATCTGTCGTACATATCTCAAATACTACACGAGTTTATTGTGTTCAAGTTTAATTTATAGAATTCCAAATTTATTATCAACTCTTAAAATTTTATAATGTTTAAAAAAAACGGTTTATTTACTAAAAAAAGTTCTTCTATGCAATTATTATTAGCATAAAGAGAATATAATTAATAATAAACATTACCCAGCAGAACTTTTTAAAAATAAATAAACCGTTATTTAAATTGTATAAAAAAAGTATTATAAAATTTTAAAAATTAAAAAAATGTGTTTTTCCCATTGTATTATTATTTATTACTATCTGATGTGTACCTGGCCTTGCCAGTTTTTTTTGTTTGTATATAGTTACGAATTATGAATTTAAGAGTTGTGAATTCTTGCTTATCGTTTAGGTGCCATAATTGATTTGACAGCGATCTACTATCGCTAAACAAATAAACAAAAAACATTCATGCGAAAATTTGTTTCATTGCAAAAATATATTTAAATAAAAAAAGTTTTTAAATAGGTACCTACTTTTTTTCAACTTTGAAAATATTCTACCTAAAAAAACATTCTACTTTTGAATATGTAGCTAAAATACCAATTAAAGAAATAAAAAAATAAATAAATATATGTATATATATATATGTATGTAAATATACGAGTATACACACACTATTTTAAACTCCATATGCTTACGATTGGACGGAATGTGATAATACGAAATTTTTGTTAAGTTTGTTCAAAAACCATAGACAATAAATCTTTTTACAAAATCTAACTCAGATCCAACACTTGAGTTTTTATTAAAACTTCGCTCAAATTACGGAAGGGTCGTTTCAGAGCGGCCAAATTTATTTGGCAACATTTTTAGCCGAGTCGGGTTGCAATTACACGTCTCTTACATTTGCATCCCACGGCGCGTCTTCAGTTACTTATGCAATAAATCTGCCTTCCCTCCGGTTAATCTCCGTTTTGCTTACCCGACAAAAACATAATCCTCCCTAGCGTAATCCACCCCGACAGGGCAGGAGTGGGGTGGAAATACGTTTATTGAATAATGCACAGACCTATAAAGTTATGTTAACCCCATAAATAAGACTTAAACATACATTTATGGAGATTTACTGAACACTGTGGAATAGAGTGGAATATACTCTCAGTATCGCCCTGGTGAAAGACGACCATTCAGAATTGAAACGTTGCTTGAAATGGCTCTTAGCCGTGTTTGGTGACCAGATCTGAATAGCCAGGTATATCTCCACCTTCCTCTTACCCTTCTCCTTCCCCTCTCCAATACCCTCAGCCTCACATTCCCCAATTGGGAATGACATAGTCTTACTGGCTCCAGATGGTTGGGAATAGTTGGGACTCTTGTGTGGTATTCATATAAAAAAAAACTGAGATTGCTTTTATTGAATTTCGGTAGGATTAAATATTTTGCTGTTTTTATGCATTATTTTCAATTTATATTTATCATGTGGACTATAAAGAGTACGAGAATATGCGAAAAACTGTTTTTTTTTCATCTAATATTACAATATAAAAATGATTCGGTCACCGGAAAAATCAACACATGTATGAAGAGGCAAACTTATATAAAAGGCATTATAAGTTAGATAAAAAATTAGCCTGGAAATCTAATCTAAACAAATTTGTTTTAAGTAAAGCAATAAAAAAATGAATAAAAATTCTCGCTCGTTTTCTTCGTACTTTAATGTCTTTATATCACTTTTAAAAAAAGTGTGCCTATACGTGTGTTGAATTATCACAGAACTACGTGATTTAATACAGTATCTAAATATCAACGAGAATAGTGAAATACGAAAACTGCATTTTATTAATACGCCTTAGAAATGTTATTTTTAAAGATTTTTATGATTGACTGTTCAAAAACAGGAAATTTTATTCTAGTTGGGCAGTCAAAACATTTTATTTTAAAATTGTCAGCGACGTATGTTTACTACACTAAATAAATAAACAAAAATATAATTGGTAATCATTTTTCAGTATCTATTAATCTCTATAATGCTAGGCATATATAAACAGCATAATATAACAGCAATATCCATTTATATAACTTCTTTACTAAGTTTTTAAATGTGATAAGAAGATACCCGAGAAAATAATAGTATTTTCTTATTAAATTACTATCAATAGGGTCTTACCATTCAATACAAACACCCAAAGACTGATTTTAAACAAAAAGGCGCTACAAAAATGATCTAAATATTGTTAACAAAATCATATAAAATAATGTTTTCAGTTATATACAGTATTAATAAATTGAAAAAGGTTGTGAATCATATTTCAGAAACATATTTTTAGTATAAAATCCAGCAAAAAGAGTGACTAAACCGAATACCTCGTTTTTTCATTTGTTTTTTTAATTGACAAGATATCTATTATTATTTTTATAAACAATAATTATTAATCTAAAACACTCATCCAAATTGAAAAAACCTTCCGAGCACAGATAAATGTCGCCGGCAGGACTCGAACCCGCACCCTTCTCCGCACCGTCCGGTCAGATGCTCTACCACTATGCACAAAAATCTTGTCTTAAGTTTTAAAGAACTTTAGTTTATCAATTGACAAGATATCTATTTACCAAATTAATTAACTTAAATAACTTCATTTTTTTAACGAATAGCATGTAATAAGGAATCATAACATGCTCGTAACATTTTGTAGGGCATTGTAATCCCTTAATCTGAAACTGATACCCTGTGCCCCCTTCTGCCCCCCGGGGTTGACTATTTGAGATTTTATTTTTCCTTACACGAAAACACGCATCATACCGCAGAATCCCTCACCAGGGGGTATAGGATTCCCAATAACCCCCCACCCAATCCCCTCCCACCCCCTTTTCCACCCGTTAACTCCACCAAGTCTCCTCGCAGCCCCTCGTAATGCGCTCGGAATAAAATCTCCGTCATTCGGTGGTCTTAAAAACTGGGTTATTGCTTTTTATTTATATTTCTCATCCCGACAATGCTAGGTTATTATTTTGAATAGTCTTATTTAGAAACAGCCGTCTTTTAAACTTAAAAACGAAAGATACATTTCGATTGCTCTCCCGAACAGATAATCCCTAGAAATGTAATCTATTTTGATTTGAAAGATAACTGATGTCGCCAGTTTACATAAGTCTTTTCGACTCTTAGGCCCCCGAAAATCCAAATAAATAAATTTTCTCTTCACGAAAGATTTCGATGTTCTTAAAATTTTGATCAATTTAACCAGAAATAAAGAAAACTTTGGGCTAACTTCGGGCACGCAGACGCGCCGACAGCGCACTTCTGTGATTTCCCTTTTCAGCGCTATAATCCATTTCGTTAATTTATAAAAAGCAATTAAACGCATTCAAACGGTAACGCTTTTAAAACATTCTTCATTCATTTATTGAAACAATATTATTGATAATTAGATAAATTGAACATTGTATGCGAATTTTACACGCAACATAATATTTCGTTTTAAAGTCATAAAACATTTAAAATTTATCTCTTTTATATCCGAGAAGAGACATCGACCCCTCTCGATTCACCGCCCCCTTCCGCCGCCCCTCCCACACCGCCCCCTTCCTCGCATCCAACCCATTTGGAGCTGGCTGTATTCATGCGAAGCCATTAACATGATTAAAACTAGAACATCAGGCTCGTGGTGAAATCACGTCTAATATAATTTCCTAAAATATTTAATGATTCATTTCATTCCAGTTTTTTTTTTGCCTGTAATAGTTATTCTATTTTAAAATGCTTACGGAATAGCACATTTTTATGAACTAATCATACTAACTAATCATATTTTAAAAGGAGTATGCAGAGGGGATAGAATATTAAAATTATTTCCTAGGGCATACCCCTCTCAACGTTCATAACGATTCATTTAGTCATCATTATTATCAGCCTCTCATTTCTACGATATTCATCATCGTCCAAACAACATTTCCCCCTGTTTATTAATGGAAGGTAGAAATTTAAATATTATAACCTGAAAAAAATTGTAATTAATCCTTTTTTTCAAAATATGTGTTTTTTAAAACAAAGTTTTTCTTATTGATTATATTAACATACTATTTTTACATAACTACAGATATGTACACTCTGCTTTTATCACAAAAAAAGTTATGAAATTAAAGAATAATTCATTATTTCAGGACTCATACAGGGATATATCCAACATGGAACCTGATAATTTTATTAATTAAAAAAAAAAACATGACTTTTCATCTGTATTGAAAAATATGGAGCCAACAATATGGCGTATCATCATGACAATTAAACGTGTTTATTCAATTCTAGCTAGAGAAGATGTGGAATTGAGGTTATCTCTTATTTTTTTTTGGTGATTCAAATATATGATATTTAAATAGTTAATATCGAGAGAAAAAAATCGTTTTTTTATTTCTCAAAAAAATGGCATAGTCATGAGCTTTCAAAGTGAAGTTTAGAAAAAATTATACCCGTGACATCATAAGTCACAATTCAGTACAATTCACAATTTGAACGGCAGTAATAGATAAAGCCGCAATATGATATTTATGGCCGCTCCAGTCATTTTTTGAACTGTGACGTCACACGCTAATCAGCCGGTCGCGCTAGCGATATTATCAGCATTTCGACGGCTTATATTTTTGTTACTATTCGGTATTTTCAAAAATTCTAAAAGTTCTGTCCTCAGCATGTTTTATTTATTAATATTTGAAATTAACTTGAAATTTAGTCCGTTTAAAAGATAAACTAATTTCAAGAGTTTTTTCTCCCTATCAACATTTTTAGCTAAAAATGCGATTTCTACCGTTTTCATATAGGAATTTTGTTTTGATATTGTTATACCTTAAATAAAGATTATTAAATTTTGACACGTATTCTTTTCGAATAAAAATAAAACTATGTGAATCCTCTGTAACGCTTCCCTGGCTCGCGGTGCTGTGCCAGTCTTGGCTGGGTCCATTGTTCGTCAGTGGCGCGCCGCAACAATACTTCCATTATTTTTTCTTTCACCGCCACCGGCCTGATGTGTGTTCTTTATACTCAAATTGTCGTAGCACTCCATTAAATTAAATTTGTGGACATGGATCGTTTTCAAGTTAACGAAAATCTTTTATACAATTGTTAAATTGTAAAAACCGTGTATGGCAGAGGTCACTGTCAACTTCGATAATACTGAAACTGTAATAAACTAATAAAAAACATAAAATATAATACATGCAAGCTAAACTGCAATATAATTGAAGCATGCACCTAAAAATTTCATAACACCCCATCTAAAAAAAGTACTTTTTTACAATAAATCACTTCTTTTTACTCATATCTCGGTTTACGGTCCACTAGAATATACATTAGAACCATTGAATTAGAGGACTAAAATGATATTGACAGGAAACAGATAATCGAATGAATTTCGTAAACAAATACACTTCCAAGAGGGAATTTATAATGTACTTATTTATTTTTCATAATTTTTTTTCTACTGGGTACTAGGTCTTGACCAAAAAATATATACTTTGTAGGTTTCTAACTCAAGAAATACTGGAAAAGATTTATCTGTAAATTCTTTACGGGTAATTAGGAAAATGTATAAGGTTTCAAAAGACAATAATCCTCAAAATTGTAATCATTTAAATTCAATATGAATTCCGTATTGGAATTTTAGGTAAAACTTTCGAAATTGCTTTTAATGATTTTTAAACTCCACCTATTTTCAGATACTTGGAGAGGTATTTCATAGATTTTAAAGATTAAGTTTTAGGATATTTGTTTTTTTTTAACCTTATACATTTTCCTAACTACCCTGTAGAATTTACGGATAATTTTTTTGTGGCATCACTTGAGTTAGAAACCTGACAATTGATGTTTAAGGCCATTTATGAGTGTTGGCCCAATGATAAATGTGGCTAGTAATAAATTTACGGAGATAGATAATTGAGCACATAATATCCAATTTTTAACTTTTCTTATTCTTTAAATAAAGTTTTAATTGTGAACTGTGTAATATTTCGTTTGATCTTTAATTTATATAATTTCGATAGATTACCGATTTCATAAATATTTGGAATTACGGAGGAATAAAAAACTTAACATTTTTTACACCGCCATAGTTTGGAATACAGATCATCTGGTGTAATTATAAAAAAAAATGTAAAACTTAAAACGTGTAGGTACATTAGTTCTATGACAAATTAATTACGATCTCAATAATGGTTTTCCTAATCGCATTAACAGATCCACCCGTAAAGCAATATTTAATCCCATTACATTGATTCCTGAGTTGCTGAAATGGAATAAGCGTTCCCATCGCTTGGCGTTTTGTGATATGATTCAATTAGTTATTTGATTAACGGACCCCTACGCCATAACTGAATAAATGCTTCGTCCCTTCCCTACCAGCCTCTGTTGTACTTGGACTTGCGAGCCTCAATTACATTATCAACAAACATTTTTTAGTTCATCTATTATACCTACCAACGGATGACTTATTTATACAATTTGATTAAGAAAAAAGTGGAAAAACTTCACGAAAACCTCTTTGTCACGCTTTTGAAACCTAATGGTTACATATTCGACAACTTTACAATGTCTTTTTAAAGTGAAACAGCTGTGATAAATAATAATAATTAGCTAGAAGGATTTAAAAACAAAAAAAACTTTTTTTTCAATTGAATAATAACGATAAATGAAATTAAATATGCTAAGTATTCACCACTTCATAAATATACAATGATATCTACATGTTTCGAAAGCGATGCTTTCATCATCAGGAATATAGGAATACTATAATATATGAGAATTCATATATGTTTGTATGAAATGTGTGGGAGTGCGCTAATCTCCTCACATACCGGAAGAAACATTTATTATTACTGTTATTATTATATATTCCTGATGATGAAAGCATCGTTTTAGGAACATGTGTCAATGTGTATTTATAAAGTGGTGAATAATAAGTATATTTTTTAATTCGTTTATTAATAATGACACCACAAAGTGAATACCAATCGTTTTGAGAAATTATGAATAATAACGGTTATTTTTTTTTCTCATTTTTAATTCGACCTTAATGTTTTTAACTGACAGTGTTATTTCCATAATGAGCTATAGAGTTTTGAATTGTCCATTGAATAATAAAGAAATGAGACAACTAACCCATTGCTTCTTCCAAGCATTTCAATTAATAAAAAAGTGTATTTATCCAAAACGTATTTCTGCAAATATCCATTAACAAAGTGCTTAAAAACAAGCAGGACATCAAACATTCCCATAAACAAATAAATCAGCTCAGCAAAAAATATAACACAAAAACAATGGAGAGTGAAACAAACAGGGGTCGGACTAAAGAGGAAAATCTAATCCGGATAATGCAATAGTAAAGCTTTCCGTTTCATCGCCAAGTGGCAACATTTTCTGTAGGGCTTAAGGAATACGGTTATTTCCCGGGCCTGCGCCGCCCTGTGATGAGAGGACAATTTGGCAGGTTTAAGGGTTTACTAGGCCTCCGATATGAAGGGCTTACCTTAATCCAGATATGTTTACATCATTAGAAGTATGACGAATGCTTTTTGTAAAATTTTGTAAAAAAATTAAATTACGGAAATAACCGGCTATCAAATACAATTAAATAAATAAATATATTATTGACGTAGAATATTCAATGTTTACTGAGTGTAATAGAAAGGTTGACAACTTTAATAGGCACGTCAGCAACACCTGCTAATCAAGAGTAAACTGGTTGTTGCCGAATTTGACCCTCACAAAACAAACAAGTTCTGTAATGTTGTCCAGTACAAGCTACAATCATAAACAAATATATATGTTTATTATTATATATATACTTTAATAATAATGATATCGAACCATCCCAAACTTGTTCACTGCTGGGAATACAATTAGAAACTCTAAAGAAAATTTATCAAAAATAGTTGTTAAAATGAGTAGATTATTTTTTTTTGTACTAGGCACACTTAGAAAAATCATGAATATCAATTCTGTAATCTCTGCATATTATGAATACGTCTATCCAATGATTAAGTGCAGAATAGTGTTTTGGAGAAATTCAGTAATAACCAAAAATGTTTTTATTGTTCAAAAGGGATGCTTAAAAAAATAAAGTTAACTCTCTCAGTATGGTCATCGCCAGACAGGTTTCCAATAAAACACTTAACACATAAGCACATAAACACACGAAAAGATTTACATAAAATCTACCGATACCATAAGCTAATAAAATAATTTTAAAAGAAAGTTACTATATGCCCTACATGGCAATTAAATAATATAACAACCTTCCACGTAACATCAGACAAATGCACAACCTACATCTATTTAAATCATCACTAAAAACATTCCCTCTGAACACATATCACCACTCCTTAAAAGATTCATTTGAACACATAAATTGAGCACTCTTAGATTAAAATTTTATATATAAATATGTAGGTACATTTTGATGGTAATTATAAAAACAAATATGTATTTTGTAAGAAATCGGATGTACCTATTAGCTATACACTTTGTGCGGTAAAGATTTTGAATTTGAATTTATTTTTATATTTATATTTGTGTAAACAAACATTTAAGATCTGTGCTGACGTATTGCCGATATTGCTAGGAATAACGTCTGTATTGCGATGGGAAGTTGCAGGATTGGTTGTTTAACTAGGTTTTGTTATATAAAAAAAGTCAAATAGATTACAATTTACCAATTTTTAAAAAATAAATCATTTTGAAAGCAAGAAATGGAAATGAATTTATAATTTTCAGATAATTTGTATTACAGCATAAAATTTGAATGAAGCAAGGAGTGTGCGCTAAGACAAGTTCTATGGCAGTCCATCCTCTGTTACCTCTGCGATGAAACGGCGTGATTTTTAGATAGTTGGCATAAAAAGCATGTTTCATTAATACACCTGTTATACCGAAATGTTTTTTTTTTTAACTTAAATAATGGGAAAAATCAAATAAACAGTAAAACGTCTTGTCTCTTGGAAAGAAAAAAAATCTGAGTTCCATCGTTCATGGTGATAATTATGCAGCCTACACAGAACAGCCAAATTGATTAAAAAAAACACTATATTTAGACGCTTGTTCGAGAGTTTTGCTCTTTCCGAAAACAGATATCACTGTTAAGATTAATTTTTTAAATAAGAAAAATTAATATTTCTAATGCCTATACTCGCGATGGAAATGGCGATGACAGTTGAAAGCAGTTTTGTAGATCAGTGAATGGCAGTATAATTTGACGTCAATTCTAGATCTCATCGTTCAAGATGTTTTTGCCGCTTTATAAAACAGAAACCTTCTTTGTAGTTAAAATTTTAGACCTGCACAAATAAACGCTGATAATTATTTGCGAACGTGAATGTACATGTACGCTTGGAGGTATTTATGAAACCATCCCCTGTGCAGTGCGAATGGAATAGTAGTATCTACGAATGAAGTGAATCTGTTTACAAAACAAACACATCTAGTCGTCACCCTTTAATTTGCAAACCTCATTAAAACGTATTAATTACTCCCTTTAAATCCGGTCACCTTCCTCGGCGAAACCATCCCCTCAGTGCAAATACTGTCCGGGTAATGTTGTCACAACTACCTCTAGAAACATTTCACAAAGCTTTGCGATGAGAAGAATTGAAATTGAGTTGAGTATTTAAATGGGTTTCCCATTTGTAGAGTCGGTAACATGAAGATAGCGTGGCTTTTAGAGCCGCCATGTCTGTTAGCGAGTGGGAGGGTTGTGCGGGGGTTGTAGGAGGGTTGTAGGGGGTGGGGAGTGTGAACGATCAGGGTGGGAATATCATGAGGGGAAACTGAGTGCTGCCGCTAAAAGTTAGCAAATTTGTCATGCACTAAATGGATGCTGGCCTCTCACGGTGGGTGGGACAATTAAGAATATGTCCGATCAAATTACATTTATGTTGAAGTCATTTTATAGTCGTAATTTTGATGATAGAAGTCATGAATTCCAGAGCAACTATTAATGGATCTGAAATATATATATAGAAATACAATATTCAATTACTCATTTTTTTAATGAAAAACGATGAAATAACGTACATTTAACACACAGGGGGAGAGGAAGGTTTAAGAAGTATCTTATTTGGGTTTCTCCATTAAACTTGGATTAAGGGCAACGGCTGCGGTGCCTGTTTCATACAAAACTGAATTTTGGATTGGAGGCCAAAATATCCATAAAAACTGAATGATCGTTTTTTTTTTAATTAAAGATTTATTAAATATCTAGTACGGATGCGAAGTATTTTATTTATTTTTGTTTTACCTTATGAAATATCGGCCATTAATGGAATTGATTTTTCGCGATTTTAGAGACTTCTTTAACAATTATTTAGAAACTAAGGGGATTTAAAAAAAAAGTTTTAACCCATCTGCTTTGGAAGTATAATGAAACATAAAATTAATTTTATTTTTTAAACATTAAAAAAAGCATTATGGTGGACTTTAAATTAAATTAAAAACGAACAATTTACGGTGGAACATAAATTTGCCATACAGAATTTAAAATATGGGTCCGAAAAAACCCTTTTTTCTTTTAAATGTTTTATTTTGATATTTTTATTAATGTAATCATTCTTACATAGCAAATGTGATATATTTTTTTAAGCTTCCTCTAAAATTATAAAAATTGATTTTTTTTCATGACACATACTTAAAAAATTAAAACAAAAATAATAATACCGTTTGGATGGGTATTTTGGCCTCCAATCCAAAATTCAGTTTTGTATGAAGCAGGCACCGCAGCCGTTCCCCTTAAGCTACTTTATGAATGATGATTCCTCGCTAAGATAACTTCGATTCACTTTGGGGATATGATATTCATGAAAATAATGCTCATCCGAGAATCGAGTGCATTATGTTGTGCGAAACATTTAAATTAATATATTTTATAACCACAATCACATTACATTCTAAAAGCGTTCGCAACAAAAAAAAAACACATCCCCTTACCGTAAAAAATGGGGTGAAAAACCAAAATGCGTGACGGCCGTTGAAGGGAGAACAGCACATGAAGCTTTGCGAGGAAGGGGTGGGGGTTGAACTGAAACAAAGTTGTAGGGTAAATGATACCACATTATTCTAAATAAATTTGAAACATTTTTTTTCAGATTTTCAAAACATCGGTTTTTAAAAACATATTCCAATTGAAAATGATACCATCTACCTTCAGATTATATATATTTACCATGACCGTTCGTAATGATCGAAAATGGAAAGAGGTAGTGGACATAATTTGGTAGTAGGCTAAAAATATATAATTAAAAAAAAAACATGCGCAGGCACGTTGCGGTGAGGTTGAAGGTTGTCACGAAAGCTCGGTGTTTCGGTCTCTTTTCTCGAATGTTTATTTAATGTTTTTACTTGTTGATGATGCAAAGTAAAATGTTCTTTTGTCAGGCATATCTGGAAGACAAGTTGAAAAAAAAAGAATTTCTTAAGCCATTATACTGCTCATTGATATTGACAAACTTATGAATATTTAAAAAAAATTATGTTTTTGTCGTATTTTAAATACGATTAGAAAAAAAAAAAAAATTTTCCTTGTACTTCTCACAGTAAGAAAAAAATCTTCTGAAAGTTTTTCTACCATTTTCTTAACTACTCTAAAGCACAGTTGTTAATGAGCTATAAAGAAAAACTGGTGCAATTCATTAGGATGCAAATATGCCTTTAAAAGTAGAAAAAAGGTTACCCTTCAGATAAGTACCGGTTTTCCGCGTAAACTTCCGGCGGAGAAAAATACTTACGGGAGAATAAAAGCTCCTCCTACGAAAACTCTCTTTAAAAAAGCCTTCTATCATTTCTAGAAATATATATATCCACGAAGTTCCCTTTTCCATTCATACGTATGGGGCAGATTTAAGTTCTCCATAACGACATTATAAAGTAGAAACATATTATTCCTATTATAGAAGGGGTCGCATGAATACAAAAACCTTTATAAGGGGTTCTCTTTTGATAAAATAATAAATCGATGTAGATAATAAAGTATGTTTACTACCCGGCTTCGCACGAGAACTCAATTCAACCATCTTCTTTTGAAATCTTATTTCATATTTTAAATTAAAAAGTTTGAAAAAGACTTTTTCGTACACTTTCATGGATATTTCAATGTACAAAGTTCATAGTTAAGTTAAAGTTGTGGGATAAAAATAGTATAATATATGTTTAGTAAAAAGAGCAAATATATCAATTGCTGTGCACATTTCGTATCGCCACAGCTCACTTTTGATTGATTAAAATATAACGTATTTTTGTACCATCTAGTAGGTGATTATCATGATAAGGTTTTGCGTAAAGAATAATTGCTTTTATTACGTGCTTACGAGGTAATAATATATTGCAAGACGTTTACGGGCGTCAGTTGTGTAATAGATTTTCTGAGAAACGAGTTGCGTCAGACTCAATTTTTGAAAAAGCGTTACTAGAAAAAAAGTTCAAATATTTTTTTTTCTATTCATCAAGCACTAAGCAAAGAGGGACACTAAGAATTTGAAATAAAAAACACTTTTACCAATGTCGTTGATGTGAGAAACCTATCTTTTTCTTTGCTTTAAAAATACGAAAGATTTTATGTCTGTTAGAGAGAGGGTAATGATAAAAGTTGAAGACACAAAGAAGAATGTTTGTAGCATCGTTATATGGTTTCTTAAGTCTTGATTTTCCCATAGAAATCCGAAGGTTATCCTTGCGATTGTATTGTGGCCGGTCTCTGAATCAGTTTGCAAGGTTACAAAGAAGTCCATTGTGTGTAAAAACGATAGAGAAGCTCCATTTCGTTGATAAGTAAACCTCATTTCCCAAATAGGGTTCAACAGTCGATCGGGAGGTCTTTATTGTGAAGCCTTAGGATCTCGTGCGAGCTTTCAATCTAATATAAATCCAATCCAGTCTATTAAAACTGCTGAAATCACTGTGGATCTATGAAGCTTTTATCATTATTTTATCGAACCGTTGTGAAAAATTTCTATAAAACTTAATTTGCCTAACTTGATTTATTTGAGTATGAATTTTTTTATGGTGTGTCTCTTATATGATATTTTAAATAATTAAATAAACATGTACGCACTAGAAATTTACAGTGACATCACAATTTGAATGTATAATTAAAATCAATTCCGTAATAGAATTGGATCAGATTTTTAACAATTTTTTTATTAATTCACACTTTTGAGTGCACAAAATATTATAAAAAAATTGATCTTCCGAAAAATTCAGTACTCTGTACCGGTCACACCATAGTATGTTAAGGGGAACGAAAATGAGTTTAACATTGTTTGAATAACAACTTATTCAATAACAACTTATTCTTATATACTCAACAGTAGGAAGAAATATTTTACATAGCTTATAAATGTGACGAAGTTTGGATTAAATACATTAATTTAGTTTCAGTATTTGTTTCCAATATCATGCGAGAGTGCTCTGTAGTTTTAATTTTGGACTTTTGCATTATAAAAAGCTCTAATTAATAATCAGAGTAGATACTCTCATCAGACCACCAACTAGAAATGAACCGTTAATTGAAATGGTTGAGCTTCTTTTATGTTTTAAGTTTAATGTTAATTTTATGTTAAAGTTCGACTATCATAATACGTGCATGCATCTAGTTTGCTTTAAAAATTACTATTTGTAACTTACCGGGATTTAACAAGATATAAAAAAACACAAAAAAAAAAATGTATTTTAAATTTTATCACACTGTTCTTGAAATCAATTCAATAGAATTTTAGAAAATGATAAGCCAGTGTGAAAATTTAAAACATCAGTAGTAATAAATAATAACAAAAAACCTTTTTAACACTCTAAAACAAACGTATTCTTACCAATTATTATACTACAATTTCTTCAAACGATTGGTATTCACTTTGTGGCGTCATTATTATTAAATGAATTAAAAATATACTTAGTATTCACCACTTTATAAATATACATTGATATCTACATGTTTCGAAAGCATTCATAGGTATTTTTAAATTATAAAATAATTTGCAAAATTATTGCCTCAACACAGGCTAGCCTAGTGAGGCGGGTTATGTGAAACTTCAACTAAAACTGTTATTATATTATTTTCTATTTTACTTTATAAACCACTGTATACTTACATTATTATATTATACGTGTCTTTTAGTTATAGTTAAATTTGATTACAAAAAAGATATTATTATTATATTATTATACATTATGTATCCATATATTCTTGATGATGAAAGCATCGCTTTCTAAATATATAGATATGGATGTATATTTATAAAGTGGTGAATACTGAGTATATTTTTAAATTCATTTGATTATTATACTGTTATTACTTTAAAGAGCCTACTATAAAAACTCACTTAATTAGTAAAAAAAAAATATATATATACAGGTATGTATACCATAATTAGTCAAAAATCTTTCACTGTATGTACTTAATCCATTTACCCTTGAAAAATTATATTTACAATACATGTGAACTCCTAGTGTGGAGGACAACATACATTCTCTTGTAATAAAAAAAAAACTTATTTAGAAGAAATAAAAAAAAAAAAAAATAAATAAATAAATACGATTGTATAAAGCTAAAACTAAGTAGTTTTTTTCAACAATAAAAACTTATCCCAAGTATACCCACCCCCTTGCTTTGCGTATGTAGAATAACATATATATATAATAATTCTTATATACCTACGTATATATTTTTATGATTAGGTTATTTTTTTCTTGCTGTTTTTAAACTGATTCCAGATCTGTTCTTTCAGGTACTTACCCTCTCCATTTCCTTCAGTATCATAATATCGTTCAAATTCGGGATTTCATAGTAACATTTACAATTTATTCCATGCCGACCATTAAGTAATTGATAACTCCTCTTACAAAAAATATTGAAGTACCCTTTTTCGAAATTTCATTAAACTTTCATTAAAAGTTAATATTTGAAGCCAAGAAAAGATAATTTTTTCATCATACTATTTTTATTAATATCAAATACCAAAGTGACACTTGAGAATTTATATGAATGAATATCATCTTGCATCTTTCCCCGGAGCTGGAACATTCTCACGTATTCGGGGCGAGGTGAATAGCGCGAGCTCCGCTTCTTACGTCTTTAGATTTATTGCAGCACTCATATCTTTATATACTTCCTATCGAGATTACTCAAGCTTTCCATAAATATTTGATTGTAATTCGTATTTTTTTTTGCAGGGACCTGATTTAATTTTCTTAAAAGTAACTATCACGGCTTTTAATTTAATTTTATTCTAAACTGTTTTTTTTTCGTAGTACTTCTGATTTATTTTAAACTAACTTAAGTATCCGGCGTTGCCCGGGGATATGAATGGTTTGGTTGGAGTAAGATTTTGAGGATATTAGTGTTCCCGTAGTAAATATTATGAAAAAATTCCGTTTTAAGGGTTGGGAAAGGAGGATGGAGGGTGGTTTTCCAAAATCGAATTTAAACAGTCACCTTCCACTTGTTTTGTAAGTCGAGTATGCAAAATTTCATCATATTCGAAATAAAACTATAGATTTGTATAAAAAAAAACAAATACGCTAGATAGAGAGTGATTTCGGAAAAGGTGGTTTTAAATTCAAGTAAAACCAGGTACTGACTACGAATTTAATAATTATAAATATGTTTTTTTCTTAGAGCGACGTTTTTTTTTAGTGAAAAAATTATACAAACCTAACACGTTTATGGGTGACATCCTACATTTGTACAGTTGTTACATTCAAAACTGTACACCAATTATACAGTTCAGATGAACTTTAAAAGTGTAGTGTAAAGTATTCAATAATGGTAATGATGTTTGATGGAATTGAGTGAAAGTAAAATGTAGGATGCAAAACGAGGAACGGGAATGAAAAGGAAACAAATCACTTACCACTGTAGCAACGGAGTTCGGGCACACAAACGCAATCAATTTATTTTTTAGATTATGTTTTTATAGAGAGTCCGACAATAATTCAGAACGCGTACCTCTAGGTAATTAACGTGAAATGACAAACATTAGAAGAAAAATTATATTTTCCTTAAAAACAAACGTCGCCAACCAGTTTTAATGACAATAATTTTCTTTCTTCCCGCTCAAAAAAACAAATTTGCACTATTTTTTGTTCCATTTTTCAAACAGTTTCAAACTAAGTTGTGGTGATTAGGAAAGGTAGGTACTGTGGATAAATAGCATTATGGTAGGAACCAACCGTGTTCTTATTTCAAAATCCAACAATAGTTATAGCATTCTGTTTACAAAAAATGTAATATATATTCAATATGTTGATCTATATTATGTTTGTAAAACGAGTTTTATCAAACGTCATTTTTTGAAAGACATCACGACACTCTGACAATTTATATCAAGTGTATGAATAATTATAATTTTTACAATTTCCATTTTTTATTTTTTATTCATCTATACAATCTTAATGTATTATAAGGGTTATGGTACTGTGCCCGTATCACTGTGTTGAGAGTGTACAGTTTGCAAAGTTTACAAAATTTACAAAGTTTGTTTTTTAAAGAATAAGCATTTGAAAAGAGGTTCCAATAATTAGCCAGTTGAATAAAGAATTTATTAAAATTGTTGGAAATGAATCTAATATTTTGTTCTAATATTTGGAGAGAGTACTGCGCCTTTGAGGTGATTTTCTCATGAAAAGAGAACTATAGAAATAATTCATTTATTATTATTACAAGTTTCTTTGAAGAACATTTTTACAAAATTTAGGATTTTACTTCCTATAAGTAGTTATACAATTCACTTTTAAATAATAATAATAATCGGATGATTTTTATAGCGCCGCGTTTGTGAGAAATCACCTCAGGGGCGCTGTACAAATATTACTTCCTATTCTTATATTATTCTTATATTACGTCTATTCTACGAATTTATTATTATTTATTTATTTTTTTTTTTTACATTTATTTTCTCTTTTTGGACAGGCCATCATTACACATTATTTAAAGACCATATAAAGAGATGATGTTAAATTATCAAAACTAAATTTAATGTTAAATTGAAAAAAAGAAGCTAACTGTATTTATTCCTTACGATATATTGCAAGACGCTAATACAAATGATACAGTGATTGTTTCCATTATATTCAAGAATGTATTTAATATTGCAACACGCTAATACAAATGATAGAGTGATTGTTTCCATTATATTCAAGAATGTATTTAATATTGCAAGACGCTAATACAAATGGTAGAGTGAATGTTTCCATTATATTCAAGAACGTATTTAAGCTAAGACAAAGAATTATTATCCATATTTTTAGGATAAATAACACAGAACACTCTTAAAAGGGTGGAGCGGCGGGGGAGGATGATGGCCGGTGGGATTTATCCAGAGGGCCCTCAAAATCTTCTTTGTCTTGGTGTTGGTCTGCACGTACGCCAGGCGCTTGTCAGCCGGCTTCAGGATCCGGAGGAGCACTTCATCGTGTAGTCCACTGACATCATTGCTCCTGCATTATCGAATTCCCTGCAGTACCAGTTGCTTCTTGGCAAATAACTCATACCCGTCCTCTACCACCTGATGCACCCGGCAGATCAGGTCAAAGTCGTGCTTGTTGAGGTACTTGGCCACTATCTCAATGACGTAGGTAAAGGCTCGTTCTCGCCCCAGCTGGTGTTCTTGTTGGGGTTCACTTCCCGGTTGTAAACAATACAATACAATATTTTTACAACCACCGCACTTCACTAGTTCACGTGGTCGACCGTCTGCCGCCAGATGTATTATTACTCTAAGGATGTGACCGATGTCTAATGCGTTAATTCGGAAGAACGAAGCAGATTTCAACTCAAAATATTTGGCTTTTTATTATAAACTTGATTTAAGCTCGAAACGACAGCACTAAAATTATGTAATTTTTATAAATGTAACCCAAAAATTATTGCGGTTATTTTATGCTATTTTTACACCGGGAAAATTAATAACTTCCCGATCCTTCCAAGGTAAATCGGGAGCGACTACAAAACGCAGCCGGATGCCACGAGGGCGCCAAATATGTTTTATTTAAAGTGCAAGTTTATCACCTACGATGGTTTCCCCATTTGTTTAGGTCATTGTAAGGTTTGATTTGTATTTTTTTCCTAAGTTCCTTTACGGATACGCAATTTGAAATAATATAAACGCATAAATTTGTTTTAAACCACTTCAATTTTATGTAATGATCGACCGGTTTCGGAAGTACCTTCCTTCGTCAGGACTATCTAAAAACTATTAAAATTATTTATATTAAATTGAAGTGGTTTTAAACAAATATATGTGTTTTTATTATAATTATGATAAGCCACAAAGTAAATGCTTTTCACGAAAGTGGAATTATATTTAAATTCCACCAACCGGATGCAGTTTAGTAAAATCACCCGCTAGAACCCTCGATATTGACATTCACTATCTACAGCATGTACTATAACATAAAGTTTCTACCTACATAATTTAAATTCATCAGGGAGTGTATCCGCTTTCCGTTTGAACTCTATTGTCGGGAGGAAGCTCCTTGCCAGGTCAATTGAAAATCGCATACTTCGAAGAATTTCAATCAATACTAATTGTTATTGTGGAAGTTTCTTGGGTAGATTGCGTTTCATGAAGTGCATCAAGTGCACAGTATTCCTGGAATTAGTTTCAAATTCACTAGGCTTGTGGCTTCGAAGTTTAGTTGACCTAAGTGTGGGTATATTGGCGGGTACATATTTTGTTGAAGACAAATAAATCAAACAAAGTTATATTGCCCTACATTTCTCACAAAAAAAACATTATAAATTCGATTGTTATTTTAATGAAGTCCCGTATAAGGGTCCTAACTGTCGAGAAAAAGAACAACTATGCTAACCCCATTTGGGGAATGTTATACTGAAGGCAATAGGAGAGGGGAAAGAGAGAATGAAGGATACGTAAAAGAAGAATGACGAGGAAGGGAAAGAGGAACGGTACCTGGCTATTAACATATTATTACTTAATATAGCTAAAGTCATTACAAATGATTTATTTCTGAATAGCGGTTTCTCGGTGTTTTTTGTATCTAATCATGAAGTAAAATATACTTTGCAGTGATTGAACATATGAAATATTTAAGATGGTCGATAGCCTGGTGGGTAGGACGCTTGACTAACAATCGGACAGGCCAAGGGACATACTCACAGTGGGTAACCGACTTACTCCCTTTTCGACACAAGTTACGCTTAGTGAAAGGATCAGCACTATAAGTAAATAAAATTAAAATTATTAATGCGCATAACATATATTGAACAGCTAGATCTAAAACATATTATTTTCTTTCCTACCTGCCTTACATTATTCGTTCTGAGATTAATTACTTCTAATCTTATCTAACTCAAGTGTATCTGTAAGGTATGAGTAATCTTCTAGACAGCAACAGGTTAGGTTAGGTTGGGGTGGAAGATTACGGGGGTGAGGGTGGAGGTAGAAGGGGGTGACTCACGTGTCTGCTCACGAACATTTATTATCTGACACTACTAAGTGAACCCACGCTAGAAAAGGATAACCTTTTATACCCTACTTTTCCCGAACTACTCTTCCCTCACGTTTCTAGCAATGCTGAACATCACACGCGTCTTAGCCGTAAAGTGAACGGAATAATCTCAAACTCTTGTCTTATTCTTATAAAAACTTTTTTTTTATAAAATATTTTTTTAAATTTATCCTAAACATGTTTTTTATATCCTTCTTTTCAGAGCACGACGTTCGTGTAATCAATATAGTTTAAAAAAAAAACAATTATAAAGCTTTTTCAAAGAATGTTTTAGTTTGTGAAAAAGATACTTTATACGAACGCTATGAGTTCCGAATTGCAGCCTATAGGGCGAAGATTGCCATAATGATAAAGTATCATCTCAAAATGAGAAAGCATGAGAAAAAATATTTCCTTTCTTGCCAAATAGTAGATTTTTCATCTCTATTAAGTCCAAAAAGCAAAATTCTCATCTTCATAAAAGATAATACATTTAGTAAAAATACATTTAAAAATCACATGAAACCCTACAAATGACATTATTTTTAAAAGCACGGAGT
This sequence comes from Halesus radiatus, assembly GCA_022606495.2. Taxonomy (NCBI): domain Eukaryota; kingdom Metazoa; phylum Arthropoda; class Insecta; order Trichoptera; family Limnephilidae; genus Halesus; species Halesus radiatus. Next base: position 71,619 of record JAHDVE020002121.1, read on the forward strand.
TCATGATGCTTCCAAATGAAAATTATGAGCAATTTTGAAAATTTTAGGTTCATGCTTTTACACAGACATTAAATGCACGCGTGTATTTATAGGGGGGTCAATACTAAAGTGGTTCATGTTAAAAAATTGTTATCATTGGTGATATCAGGTTTCAAACCTCCTGAAATATCTACATATAACAATGAACCATGAGAAAGCTTTTTTACATTTCATCATATATATTGGCAGCTAGATGGTATATTATTTTGTCGCTATGTCTCATTTTCTCAAAATCGACTCTTGTGACGTTGGTTCACTTTAGAATTGTGCCCCCCCCACTGACAGCAGATAGCACTGTGTCCAGATTGTGCACTGTGCTGTCTGAGAAACGTTCTAAGCGTGCATACATGGCAAATTTCCTACTCTATCAAGGCCACATAGCATAAACCTCGTTTCTATAAATACAGTAGGTTTGACAATAGGCAATTAATTAACTCATAAGACTTCATGAAACCCCACAAAATACTTTTTTACTCAATGAATACGTCGTATTTTCACGTTTGATTAATAACCTTCATACAATTTTCACCCTTCATGGTTACTAAGTTACCAGGTTAGCAGAAGTTGCATGGTTCATACAAACTGGCTTGCTGTCAGTGGATATTAAGGGCGATCATTGAAGGTTCATTCACAGGAAATTTCCTTTGATCGGCGCTTAGCAACGGACGGAACGAGTAAGCGAACGGTCTGGACTTGATGGTATATTAATTTCTCAGGAATGCGAGTTGTAAACGGAGTTATGAAATTCAATTAAAATATACTACTGCAATGCATGTAAAATGTATAGGTTTTTTGTTTACCTGAATTTTAACATCCTTTCTTATCGAATCTTTTTTGTATTGAACAATGATAAAAGAGCAAACAAAATAAAGTTATTTATGTCAGTTAATGACAAAGCGAGTTGAAAATATATGCTATTTACTAGAAATTACGCACGGAAAAGTTTTTTTTTAATTCCAGTGCCCCATAGCTCATGGTTCTAGAATTTTTAGTGGCATTCAAAAACAGATTTCTACTTCGTCGAAATTGACACCACCGTACCTAACGAATACAGGTAACTATAACATCTTAAGATATGCATACAAGTTCAACCACCTCAATATATTTTTTATTCAATATTAATAGATCCGTCGGTGTTATATGGAGCATCACTGTTCTATGAGTGTGAGTCTGTGTGAATGCGCCGAGCTAGAGCTACGAGCTACGGATGGGAGCTACGACTGCTACGAGCAGTGTTCGGGGCCGTCTCCGCTACGCCGCCCGTCCTCTGCGATCCGTGCAGATCTACGATGCGGACAAATTGAGTTTTATTGACTGAGATAATAATGGTCCCTCTCTTTCGTTTTCGCACTAATAAAGACTGATTCGGTGAATAAATCTAGATTATTTTATACGAGTGTTACATGTTTTTAAATAGGAACGAAAAAGTGCCTTTGAAGAAAATGTGGAAATGGATTCTGTAAGTCAAAAATTTTAACTACAATTGTTTTAGCATTTAAAAAAAAAAAATCACTGACACATAGACCCTTAATACGCAAGCAAATAGAAAATATTAAAAAGGAAAATATGAAGTTATAGAACAAATCTTATTTAAAGGTGTTTGTAAAATTTATTAGCAGTTATTTGAGGGGTGAACATTTAATTCACCTGCATTTATCCCATTACCCATGAATGAAATACAAATATTAAGGCTTTCCGGCCCAACCCCCGGGGAGCCATCACGCGGCTCTAACAACCTGTTGGAGTTCCACGGGCACCTCCCGCCCCCGTCCCTACCCGCCTCACTACCCTCACCTACTTGGGGCCACTTGTTACATAAACACCTGCAGAAATTACACGCTCAGTTGGTTTACTTCATTTCATTCAACTGGAATTTTCCCACCCTATAAGCATTTTTATGACGGCGATACAATTTTGTTGATTTAATCCTTTTTTCATATTTTTTTAACACCATAGAAAACAAATGCCCAAAAAAACAAAATGTCATTTTACACGTAAAAAGACCTCGTGGGTTTTACGGTTATTATTGAAAAAAAGTTGGAAACCGTGAAAGTATATTTTTAATTTCTTTATTTAACCCATTGATCCCCAGGTTAATTCAAATTTACCCGAACTTTGTGATTTTTTTGCCGTACATAAAAACATTTAAAAAGGGGTGGTTTTGTCTTCTAATTCTTGGAAATCTCTTAATGGTATCTGTTTTTTGTCTGCTAGGTTGCAAACTTTATTCCCCCTACAAAAACCGCAAATGCAGTGACAGCTTCCCTTTTAGCGGTCATGTTCGGTCTGGGATGCGTTAGTTTTTTATTTTTTATTTTGTTATCATGTTATCTTTGTAATTATTCGTCTTACACCATATATATACGTATTTATTTTAAGTAAAGCGTTTTTTGTTGGAAAATTTTTTTTTTTCTCACTAATTAAAAAAAATCCCCTTGAGACCTATACATAATGCAAATCAAAGTACAAAAAAATTTGTTAGTTTACAAAAATTTTCTAATATGTTATTGACGGCCTCCATGGTCGAGGGGTAAGGCTCTCGACTACGAATCCGAAGGTCGCGGGTTCAAATCCCGGCGTGCGCAAGTAATTTTTATTTAATTAATTTGTGTTGTTTCACAATTAATTCATTTAAAAATAATATATAGTATATTTGCGCACGTTCCAGAGTGGAAGATACCTTCAGTATCGCCCTGGTGAAAGACCACCATTCAGAATTGAAACGTTGCTTGAAATGGCTTTTAGCCGTGTTTGGTGACCAGATCTGAATAGCCAGGTATTTCCCATTTTCCCCACCTTCCACTCCCCCTTCTCCTTCCCCTCCCCAATACCTTCACCCTCACAACATTCTCCAATTGGGAATGCCATAGTCTCACTGGCTCCAGATGGTTGGGAGCAGTTCGGGACTCTTGTGCGGTATTCATATAAAAATAAAAAAAAATCATAAAATGCGCTCCATATGTAGAAGAAATACTGCGGTCATCGAGGAGTTAAGACGCAATTAGAAAAGTAAAATGAAAAAAATAATTTTGTTAATTTTCATCACACGTTTATCCATTATTTTATTTTATTACCATTATTTTTTTTTTATCATTAACGAGTTTTGGCTTTTACGTAGTATAACAAAAAGTATAAGATATAAACTATAATGTGAAAAATATGTAAGCAATAAAGAGCCCTTATGAGAGTGTAAAATAACAAAGATAAAGCTCAAGAATATCTACAAATAACAAAGCAAGAATAAGAGTTTATTGAAGTATATACGAGTACAAATTCGGATTGATGAAAGAAAAAAAAAGTTAATAATATTTCATATTAAAATGGTTTATAATATTTCTATACATGACATATTTAATTATTAAATACATCATAACAATAGGTGAGATACATGTACAATATTTTGTAGTAAATAATAATTTTATGAAAGAATTTCCACAGTGAGTATATCAGAGTAGATAAATGAGTTCGTGAGTATATATTTGTGCTGCATTTGCAATATATTCCATAGATCTGTAATATGCGCGTACATATTTACCAAAGTTTTGAATTGTATGTATCCAAGTGTTAAATTGTGCGGCCGTTGCAGTATTGTTGCAATATAACGGTAATGTTAATCTTTTGTTTGTGGCCGGAATTATTAGCTGATGTAAATCAGGGCTGTCAATTTTATTACGTAAGATTAAAAAAAAAACTAGAACGAAACTAATTAGTCCATCAGTCAAATTTAATAAATTCGTTATAGTAACAGATAAGTGTAATTTAATTGTTTTCTTGGCATTTAGATTATAATTTACACATCTTAGGAATTTGTTTTGAACTCTTTCTATTTATTTATTTAATTTCATTAAATTTAAATATGATAACAAAAATGTTACCCACTCATCTCACTAGGACAGTCCTGTGTTGAGTGAGAAAGTTCGTTGTAGTGAAAAGACCATACAGTCGCCTTGTATTAAATCGGGCTCCTGACTATTGATGTGTACAAGTATAGAAGTGTTTTTGAATTTCTTAATGTTTGAAACGTCTCATATTTCAAAATAGTTAAAAATTTTAATGAACGAAAAATCTTCGATTACATAACTTTTTATTAAATGATAGTAAATTGCATTACTCACCTCCATGTTATCGAAAAAAGAAGAAAAAAACTTTCGATAAATTCACGATTCTCCTCTTTATTGACCTTGTAGTAACTTAATACTATTCATATTTATAACAACGGAATAAGATTTACTATGTACATTTATGTACACGTGTTGCAATATACGAAAGCACAATTATAAAATCTAAACTGATCGTGAAATTAACGTCGTACATGTAAGTAAAATATGAGAGTTAATATCGCGATATTTATATACATATTAAAATATCGAATACATATGTATCGACATACATCTGAAATTTATATTAAAAAAAGTGACAAACTACAGAATTAACATTGACAAAATACAGTTTAAATAAGGATGAAAAGTATCTCTCCGGAGTTGCTGTTGCTGTATGAGCAGTTAATAAGAGCTTACGAAATGAAACGGGGTTCCTTTTTTTAATAGTTTATCATCAATATTCAGAGATTTCCAACATAGCGGTGAATTTTAACATATGTCCCAAACATACAACGCGACTTGGCGTGCCTGACGAAGCTCAGTAAAGTTAAAGCACGGAGAATCGTGGTAATATTCCCTGAAAACAAAGACACCTGCTAAATTATAAATTTCATCAATATGTATCAGCAACGAATATCGCGATATATATCGTGATATATACTGTGATATATATAATTGATATATTATATCCTTCGAACCCTGGAAAACACTAATACATTTTTGCGCTTCAGTGAGAATCGAACTTAGAACATCCGAACTGACGATATGTACGCTGCCCATTATGCTATTACGCTCGTGTCGACAGATTTTCTTCTAACAAACCGTTCATTAAAATTTGAAAACTCCAAGTAAAAGAATAAAAATCTCTTTCGTCAATTAATTAAGAAACAAATTTATTTGCTTTGATAATTCGTTAATCCCAGAAAAGAAAAGACTTCAAAGACTATAAAGTAAATTTCCTTGCCGAAATTGAAAACATTTAACTTGGTTGGTGAATCTAGTTTCTAGATTCATGCAAAACTTCCCTCTCACCTATCTCAATTGATATTTACTGCTGTGGGAAATTAAATAAAAGAAGTGAAAAGTTCTCCATTTCAATTGTAAATGGAGAGGGTTCACGGAATGACAAAGAAAAGTCCCCGAGAAAAGTTAAGTGGGAAGACTTTAATTAAAAGTCACTGCAACTTGATCTAATTCGAATGCCTTTTACTCAGTCATTTATTTTCAGTACTTACCTCAAATACTTATGTAAAATATAACTAACTAACTAACCATCACGCCGTTTCTCCGCAGGGGTAGGCAGAGAGGACGGACCGCCAAACAACTCGATCTTGGCATACACTTCTTGCTTCATTCACTTTCGTACAACGTCTCTTACATTATCTTCTGTTATTCTGACTTCTGACATAGCCCGACACAAGTATTTGATTCACTTGATCGTGCCACGTCTTCCTTGGACGTCCCCGGCTTCTTCTTCCATTCACATTCGCGTCATATATTCTCCTTACACTTCTTTCTTCATTCATTCGCTCTACATGCCCAAACCATCTAAGCGTCGCTTCCTTAATCTTGCTCACCACGCTTACATCAGCCTTGCATTCTTTACATATATACATTAAAAAAAGTATATGTATTCTATTTCCAAGAGTTAGGAAACTTATTGTGGGATCATACGCAGTAATTCAATACATAATTAACTTTAAAGATACATAATTAACATTTCTTATAAAGACACACATCAAATTATTTAAATCATAAAGTTTAAGCATTGCACTTTGAGACCTTTCCCATTGGCATCTATATTTAATCTTGTTAGGGAATTTATCGTATTGTGTGTAAGCTATTATTCTAAAGATTTTAGTCCATATATGGTCGAGTGTATTTTTTGTATACTCGTATGTAGTTTGTTGTGGTTTCTTGTGTTGTGTTGGTGAACGTCGTGATTTTAATTGAGTGTGGTGTGTGCCGAGTGTTGAATTACATGCAATGTAGTATTTATTATTTCGTATTAAATCATCTATGATATTTCTAGGCAATCAAATTTTAAAAGCAAAAACACTTGTATTAAGTAAATGAAACACGTTGTTCTAGCCCACGAATATATTTTATTTTCACCGACCGGTGTCGCTTAACTCAAGCTTCATCAGGCTAAATATAATAACAGTTATTAATAACAGTCGCTTAACTCAAGCTTCATCAGGCTAAATATAATAACAGTTATTAATACTAGTTATTATATTTAGCCTGATGAAGCTTGAGTTAAGCGAAACCGGTTGGTAAAAATAAAATATATTGGTGGTTTATAACAACGTGTTTCATTTACTTAATACAATGCCAAACCAAAAAGTGATTGCTTCTTATGAAAATCCAAAAACACTTGATTTTGAATTACTTCGCATTGCATCACCTTAGGGAATCATTTGGGCGTTTCTGTAGATGTATTTGTCCTGTGTGTCTCAGGGCAAAATGGGAATATTTCGGAGGGGTTTATTGTGATTTTCTTGGATATGTGAAATAATTTTTTTTGGAAGCAAATCACAAGATCCTCTAAAGATGTATTAAATGTGAGTAGACCGGAGCAAAATTTTATGTAAATACTTCAGTTCACTAGAATATGCAAATGTTCGCACTAAGTTCTATGATCCTTATATGTGTTTGTAATAAATATAAGGTATTCAATCACAAAATTATGTATGGCTAACGAAAATGGGAGATTATAATTTTTTTTTAAACGAAAGTGTCATCGGAGAAATGTTACTGATTCAACTATGGTCAATTTTAATCAACTTTTGCAACACAATGCTCAGACAATAATAATAATAATAATGTTTGGATGATTTGTATGGCATCGTTTTTGTGAAAAATTGCCTCAAGGGCGCTGTACCTACAAATTGCTGGTGGAAGGAAGACTACTGTTAGTATTGATATTTTGTACCTGAAATTCGTTATACTATTGAAAATATTTGTTTAAAATACTCAAATAAATATTTTTACAAAAAAATCTCGAACGGAAAACAATTAAAAAAAATTATCTTTCAAATACACATTAAAGTTTTTTACAATTTTACCCCGTTTTTTGGTAACATTTATTCAATAAGCAAAAATAGTGTTGAAATCTCTGACGAAGCCGGACATTACGTTTCTTCGCCTTATTTTCCATTCCAACGATAATTCTATCAAACACTTGTTCCATCAAATCCCCAGTCACGTACAATTTGCTCGCGAAAAGAAATATAATTACCCGGAGAGCAGCATCTCGGTGGAGACGTATTTTCGTATCGCGACGATGGGGTAGATGGGGTGTTCCTTAGTATTGACGAACCCTAATCCCCGCCAGTGAGCGCCCCGCACGTTCCCAGGATATTCAATATGCCGTTTTATTGCCTAACCCAATGCCCCACAATTGGAGGTGGATCGATCTGGCTCCTAGTACGGAATAAGGAATCTCTTGCAAAATTAGCACGTCTCGCTACATTATTTTAGATACACTTCCTAAATAAGAAACCAAGTGGGCGGCAGGTGGTTTCAAATACTGAATCAATCGTATTATGTTATTGACATAAAGCAGAAAATATATTTACAATGTATTCCTCATAAATGTTTAATTTATTTTTAACGGCCGTTTTTGTCTTCGATTATGACTTGGATCACCATAAAATTATGTAGAAATGATAGAGCTAATTTATTGATTTTCTCCGTTTTTTACTTACTCATTAAACTTAATTTCTTAAACTCACTTCATTGTATACTCTGATTTTGTAGTATATTGTACAAATTGATACATAACACAATTTGTTTAGTACATTATATTTGTGAAAGTTCATATTAAATGGTAAATAAATAACTTCGAATTAGTCAAGTATTTATTACTTCCAATATGAATTACTAAATAATAACATAACACAGTATGTTTTGCTAACTGTCATCTTATACAAATATATAACTTTTTTTTAAAATTTATCAATTACTTCTAGAAATTCTGTTGAGAGCGTACTGAAAAGGAATAATGTCCAATAATGGCAATAAAATGTAGACATTTAATAAAGCGGAATTACATTTATCCATCACTATGGCAATACCTTGCTGATTTTTTTCACTTTTGAAAATGACAGCTCGTTTTAAAGAAACAATGCAAAACATCATAATTCATTTCTTTATTTATATTTTTGATCCGTGAATTCGATATATATATTTTTTGTATTTATTTATCTAACATCCAATACATAGCCATTTTGGTAGATTAATTTCAGAAATACGAAAAATCGCCTTTCATGCAATTGTCTTCCTTGCAAGCGTTAAATAATAAACAGTTTAAACGTATAATTGTCTTAAAATGTGATGTAGAATTATCTCTTTTCAGAAAATACCACTAATTTTTGGATACCGTTTGAAAAAAGTAAAAAATATGCACTTGGACCATTGTACATTTTAAACTTTACATAACCTTCCTATGAGCCATCTTGGTGTTGTCATTTAAAACGTTTTAGACGATCATAACTACCTGATTTTTATCTACTATAAAATTTCAGACTGTACATAAGGGATTTTTGTAATGATAAAGGCAAAGAGGATTTACAGCAAAAATACGCTTTACAACCGACGCACAAAGGTATTGTTCCAAACTTGACTACCTTCATAAATTTTCACATCAACAAATCGAATTCAATAAAATATTATTTGCAACGTTAATTGCATTCCATAAATATAACAATGCTTACTAAGGGTCTAGTTACAATCGCAATAATAGCCTTAACACATTCATCCCCTATGAATCTAGCAGGCTAGAGAAACAACCCCTCCAGCAATAGTACAAACCTGCTGAGTTCTATAAAGGATTTGAGGATTTACTAGGTGTTTATTTTGAAATCCCTGAAATTTGTTTTATTGCATCAATGTATTCAGTTCACTCTATCCGATTCACACTAATTCTAACCGGAAAATGTTTTTTTAAACTAACAATTTGAACTAAACAGCAGAAATTTATTTGAAAAAAGAAACAAGACCTCACGAACGGAGAAATTTACACTGCTTGTTTTGCTTGGAACCCCTACGTCATATTATTTTCAGCTATCAACGTCATTCTATTTGTTTCGAAATGTAAACAAAACTGTCAAAAATAAGTCAATACGACAAATGTGTGTTCTATAATGTATCCAACATTCAATTTAAAAAAAGAGTAAACTACGTTAAAACTTGTAGGTGCATTGTAAAATCTGTCATTAATTTCGTGGAAGACTTAAAGTATTGGGAAATTAATATTTTATCGTGAAAACAATATTTCGTTGAGTACAAGAGTCGTATTGACGCTGAAGGTTGTGGATAAATTCAGTGCAATTTTTTTTTATATAAATACACGTCTAACGTATGTTGAAAGCTTGAATAATTTGTGTATTATAACGAAAGCTTTGAGATAAAAATATATACGGTTCTGGCATTTATACGAATTCACACAGTAATAACTGAGATTCACCGCCAATTCCGGTCGGCCATATAAGAGGCGATATGAAATCTGAAAGGTAACCGTCTCCCGCGGAGTTGAGCTTCTCAATTCACTCGGCAAATCCCTCGGGCACATAAAATAAATCTGGCCATAAATAAAAACCCCTAACAAGGCGATTCTCAGGTTCCGCTATAAGTCAGTGAGTATAAGTCTGGCCCAAAGTAATGCTCACGGAATAAGTCGAAGAGAGAGAGATGAAAGAACTCTACAGGATATGCTACAGTGCGACCCGCGTGGCTTTATTCAATAACTAGGTTTTTACACGTAACTAGACTTCCACATGCAAACGTAAGACAGATGTACGCAGATTTCAAACATAAAAATAAAATAATTGTCTGCTAAAATATGTAAAGGATAGGTACTTAATCGTTTTTTATGGATTTGAAAGGATTCTCTTTTTACGTTGATAAATTCTTTAAAATATCCATCAGTTCTAATTTCTAAAAGTTCACGTCCTTTGTGCATACAAAGGAAATTATAAAATTTCCATCGCGCGTAATAATTTGAATAATTTCGATCTATGTACATGCATACAGTCGTTACATAGATTCAACTCAAATTGATGCTCATGTTTTCTTATTTTACTGGAATAATTTTCAAAATTATAATAATAATAATCGAATGACATAGCGCCGTTTTTGTGAAAAATCACCTTAAGGGCGCTGTAAATATATATGTATAATTCAATTATTAATTATTTTTATTGAGATTTAAAAACCTCATTTTAATATTAAATCATTGTAGAAAATAATATTAAAATAACCTAAATGAAATATGAAAACGGAAAAAATGACAGAAAATAAAAAGATTTCAGTCGCATCTGAGACTCGAACCCAGGTCGTGTGTTGATAACTTTCCTATTGGTGCAATAGTGTTGGAAGGGAACGGGGATTATCTTACCGTGCCACGATGTGTGGTCATTAGTAGTATCCGGCGGTCTGCAGGCTATAATGGATGAAACAAGCGTTTGTCAAGCCGATGCTTTTTCCTCCTTTTCAACACTTACACACAATATTTACTATTAATAAAATGATTAACATTATGTAAGAGAAGCACCGTAAGGGAAGGGTTAATCTACTGATTCATGTTTTTTTTTCAGATTTAGCCAACGATGTACAGATTTGTTTATATAATAATCCTAAAAAATGTAATTTTTGTATGCAAGTTTCATTATTTTTTATTTTATTTCAATTATGACATACAACGTTGTGGCAGTCCCACGAGTTATCAATTCAACTCATTGTGGGACTGTTAATTATTGCTACGTAATATTAGGTTTTAAAAAATGTTATTAAGCAAATGTGTATATGAAAGTATAAAAATAAAAAAAATATTTATAAGCAATAGAAAAATAACGTAAATAAATGTACAGACTCGAAACATACAGATACAAGAACATAGTTGATAGATATTTATAAAATGACATACATACGAGTATTTAAAAAATGAGGTTTCAGAACATCATTTCGAGATTTGGTTAATATTTTCCTTTAGTACAATCCGATTTCATCCCAATCCTGCATCCCACAAACTAGTAAGCTCCAAGCCTAACAGAGGCTACGGGAATATAAGAGTACTCCATACAGTAGGTACTGGCAGTAGGGAACAGTCTAGCTACGGCAGTAAATCAGGCGGCGGTACTTTCAATGCGCCATGTATCGGAGGACACTTTAATGACACAGTGCTTTATGATAAAGCGATTTAATATGGAACCATTATCATGAATTGTGATACTTTTGTATGCTTTTTATACTTTCAGAGAACACGATATAAAATCTGATGGTCGGTTGTTTATATGTCAGGTTGTTATGTAGGTTTTTTAAAAAAATTAAGTTAATGAAGTTTAATAATGTTATTCAGTTCTGGATTAAGTATTTTTAGTTTTTATTATTGTAATAGCTACTTCGGCTTTCAAGCCCATTTTCAAATTTGTCATTGGCCATTTTAATAATTACAGAAATTAACAATAAGATTATTAAATTTGATTTATCAATCGATTAATCAAATTTAAAAAAAAAATGGAGTTGTACGAATTAAACACAAAAACAAATAATATGTTATGTAGGTACCTATACTTGTGGGTTTGATGAAGAACGATTAATTGTGTGCGGGATTTAACTGTCATAAACACCTGTTCGTTGTCAGTGGTTTATTTTAAATGACAGAAAATGACATAAAGTTGTAGTATGTAAATGAAAGGCCTTTCTGTACGGAAGCCACTTTTTATGGGACGTGCCTTTTCGGATATACTCATTAAGGTATTTCAAGCAATGCAACATTTAGATTTTAAATTTTCAGTAGTTTATGATGCAAAATGGTAATTTTTTGTTGTTAATACCACACAAGAGTTCCAACTGCTCCCAATTGTCAAGATCCGGTGGGATGCTCATTTGGGGTATGTTGTGAGGCTGAGAGTAGTGGGGATGTACCCGGCTATTCAGATCTGGTTCCCAAATACGGCTAAAGATATTCCAAGCAAAGTTTCGATTCTGAATACTGGTCTTTCACCCGGGCGATACTAAGTATATATTCCACAAGATACTTAGTATATATATATATTGGCGCAAATATACTATTTGCGAGATTTGAACTCATTACCTGTGAATTTGTAGTCGGGGACTTCACCCCTCGACTGCGCAGGCCGTCAACATATATGATCCATAAAAAAAATTAAGCGGTATTTGAGAACTTCTATATATTTTTTTTTACTTTCCCATTCCAAAATTTCAACCCGCGACCTCCAGATCCAGAGTCAAGTATCTTACTACTCCGCCAAAGAGGGAAATTCTATAAAATAATCAAATCTGATTATTTATAATGTTCTAATGATATAACTATGATATTGTATGCTATCAATGTTATTTTCCAAAGTGATTTTTTTTATTAATTCTTAACATTTTTGTTACGTGGTGTTTGTGACCCCACTCAGTTTTCCCGCGTTTTAGAAGAGGTAGTCAGGATTGCCTAGGAACAAAAGACCGCTCGCGCGTTGTGTTAACGTATGACTACAGTATTTACGTTATCTTCTAGGTTGTGCAGGTCAAGTTTTCTGAACCGGAGCAATTGGGAGGTTATATTCTTTTTTTCGAAAGTAAAAGAATATTATTTTATGCTACCTGAATAACCGTATGTTACCCAACCGACAGACACAAAGAAACAACTCGAATATGTACAAATACAGCCACTGCCTTATAATCAAATATTAAATTTATTTTATACCTAGTTTGAAGTACAGTGCGAATGAGAATTTATCGTCAGATCGTTATCGAACCGGAATTGTCATATTAATTACTGGAATGCTCGAAGTTCTCGCTCCAATTCAGATAATACTATATCTGGAGCTATCCAACAAGTGTTTTCTGTAAACGCCAATTATTCAGAATGAATATGACAAAGACCCGAGCGCTGGCAATCTATTTAGGGGTCCGTCGCCTCCACCTCTGAAATAGTCATGATTTTACAACTCGGGATGCAGCACGGCGATCAAACAGAACAAGTAGTCAAACAAAGAAATTGGTTAAATTAAATTTGGACTACCTCATCGACGCTAGAGCTTTTGAACCTGTCGGACTCCTGCTGTTTTTCTTCAGTTTCTCGTGTCAATGGGTGAGGTATTTGTCTTCACACAATTAATTACATAGGTGTCCTAGTACTCCTTCATCCTGCAGGTGTATTAAAAAAATAACTCTTCATACGGTCAGGCCAAAAATTCAGATGTCTGACGTCACTATAAGTAAAATGGAACAATCCTGTTGCTGACAGGGGGTGGCGAACTAAAGGCGAGGCCTTTGTCCAACAATGAACTAAATATGACTAATGATGACATTGTAAGACCTTAAAACCTCAAAACCATCCACGATCCTGAAAAACAATTATATTTTAATTGTAAATTAATGGATAAATTAAAAAAAAAAATTAAACCACACTTTTTTTAAATTATAGACCGATTTTCTTCTTCTTTCGGGACAATAGTAATACTAACATCAAATAAAAAAATAAAAAAATTAAGTTATCATTTTTTGAAGGAGTGGGAAATATCACAAAGAGAAGGGAACATTAAAGGGTGTGCAGGGGAAACTGAGAGGTTTACAAAAAAAAAAAAATTATGTATCAGTCACGCAAACTAATGCGTTGTGATGGTGATTAAATTTGATAAACCTTGGTTTTCGAAGTGTATTAAAAAAAAGTTATTAAAAGAAGTGTCTGCATTGTGGAAAAAGTTGGCAAGGATTAAAGTAACGCATCCTTTATTTTTTTTCTATCCCTAGTCCAGAACAATTTGAAGTAGCGCAGCATTGGAATATGGAATATTGGCCAGGGGAAGAGAGGGGAAAGAGGAAGAGGGGGAAACTGAAAGCAATATCGCGGTAGCCTCTTGATGTCACTTCCGCCTGTTTCTCCCCAGGGCCGTAATAAGTAATGAACTGATTTTAACATTTATTGCAAAAAAATGCTGCATTATTAAATTTTTATTCGAACGCAATTATCTACTTTTCGAAACATTGAGTCGAGGGAATAGGGTTTTATATGTATGAAAATGTGGAAATCAACACAATCGTTTACTATGTATAATTCTTATTTTTTAGTGACATTAGAGTACTAACTGTCTGGAGCTAGTGAGACTATGGCATCCCCTATTTCAGATATGTTGTGAGGTTTTGTGAGTTGGGCTAATATTCCATTTTATCATTTAATTTAATAAAATAATAATAATAATAATTGGATGATTTGTATAGCGCCCCTTTTTTTAATAATCAGCTCAAGGGCGCAGTATATGTCTAAAATGTATTAATTAATGCTTAATTAAATGCAATTTTAGTATCAGCAACTTATGAGAATGCAAATAATGAGTAATATGAAATTACGATACAGAAGGATTTTAGGGGTGATGTGATCAGATACAGACATACGCGGCAGAGCTGTAATGTCCGGATGTTATCTCTGGATCTAGAGGTCACGGATTCAATCTCTTGTCGGCGTCGGAAAAATATCTTTGAGAAGATGTGATATTTAATTGTTCCAAAATTATAGACGCGATATGAAGAAATATATTCCAAATTCGGACCTTTACCGTTTTAACTGGGGAGTCATTCATACGCAAGGCGCGTGCCGTCTTTGGAGTGCATATTGTGAGGCTCCGACACTCCCTGCATCTCCTCCTTCCCCTCCCCATCCCCTATTCGCAATATCCCGACTGTGCTTTGCTTCATACTATATATATATTTACCCCCGGACAATCATATATCTCCACCATGATGGAAACTGCTGATAAATTCAAACTTTACATAAGAGTTTAATTCACCTACTCGTAAGTACATGGTGTTAAATGAGTCTAAATGAAGAATTTCAATATTTAGTTCTACTAATATTCGATTCAGAGATGAGGACAAAAATTGTTTGATGTTCGGAAATATTTACACTGACAACGATTTTGTCATTTTTGTCTTTAATGTAAATATCAAAAATGAGTCTCAATTACCGGAAACAAGTGGAACTATTGCTTTTCCATGTGGGGTATGTTGTAAGGCTGAAAGGAGTGGGAAAGGGAAGGAGATGGAACAAGATGCTCTTTTAATATGTTTATTAAACAGAAAACGTATCTAAAGCCGTATTAGGAAAAGTCAAATAACACTGAAGATAATCAACACTAAGCATAAATTTTCATCCAAACAGGCAAAGCAAAGATCGAATAGAGTAGTGTTTTTCAATTTGAACGTTATTTACGTATATTGCAACCAGTGGCATGCAGTCCATAAAAATGAATAATAACTAAACTTCAATGTCCTTACGAATGCACACAATATTATATTGATAATTAATGCTCACAAATATAATTAAAATATTATCATATTACTGTATTAATGTACACACATCTTCCATCCACAAGCGTATGATTTTAATAGAAGAGTAGTATTAAAATACGATATACGAAATGCAAACAACTTTGTTACAATGTATACACCCATACGTTTCATTAATACAAAAATAAATAAAAAATACTGAAAAGTTGTGCCCACCCCAAGAAAAACGAATCATAAAGAGATTATTTTAAAAAATCTGATCAAAACGTATTTTTTCTATGAATTTGTTATGCTCATTTATTCAGTTGGTAACAATAATTAACGGAATTAACCATTTTCAAATATCAATGCACAATAATTTATGCCTGAATTTAAAAAAACTTTACTATTGGTCTACTCTATAGCAATGCACGCCACTGATTGCAACATACTAGTAGGTAAATACCATGAATTTCCTTCAAATCTTGTCGTGTCGTTCACGATTTACGATTATTTTTACTGTTTTTTTTTTCATAATTACTCAATAAACTACCTAGCTACGTAGATGTAATCTAGTTCAATAAAAAACAATAATTTAATTTTACCTTTTAAAATGGCATAACTCCCCCGTCTGACAACACAGTAATTTCCCACTAAAAGGTTTTCCCGTTTAGTAACTTGCTTAGGCTCCGTGATACGTTCGAAGCCTGATTACATTATGGCCACCATCAAACTACCGTCCAAACACAAACCCATACATACGTGATGGTAGGTGGCACCTCTCACGGCGTGATTCCTAAAATGACGTTAAATTTCTAAAATTACAGTCGCAGGGCAGTGGAGGCATTAGCGCAACAAAAGGCGACCATTATTCGCGTTCGGCATGGGGTAGTCACCCCACGATACAATACACGCTTGGGGGATGTTTTTTTACTGACATATTTCTATAGCATATACAGTGAATATTTTATCGAGTATCAATCTTTTCATGTAGAGGGAGTTTGATTTTTAATTACTTGAAAATAATTCAATAATACGAGTGATATATTTGGATACTAAAATATTTAAATGAATTTAAAAATATAATTAGTTTTACTAATATGTATTCATATATTCCTGATGATGAAAGCATCGCTTTCGAAACGTGTAGATATCAAAGTAAATTAATAAAAGTGGTGAAAACTAAGTATATTTTTTAATTAATTTATTAATAATGACGCCATAAAGTAATCGTTTGGAGAAATTACTAAAACATCTCCTTAATGTGAACAAACTTCGTGTAGGTATCGTTATGTATACGGAACATCTACCACTTTTAAGTGAATTTCATATGTTATAAGCTGCATAAAATTTTATAAATAAGTCGTCTAAATTTGGCCCAATCACAGTTTGAAAATGGCTTTGAACGCCGAAAAAGCTCTCATAAGAAACTAAAATACTCACAGAACTTTAACAGCATTATTGAATTAATTTTCTCTAAATTAAAAATTTATTATATAAATTCACTAAGCTCTGGGGCAACGGGTTTCTGATGTAGAGAAAAGGTTTGACATGATGCAACTCCCCAATGGGTAGACTTTTTTTCTAATTAATGCAACACAGGCCGTCACTTTGTTCACATTCAGTTAAAATTACAAAAAACAACAAGATTACCATAAAAAGATGATGTTGGTAAAACTCTTTTTTTCTGCAAATTTTTGATTAGAAACAATGTTGAAACACTCCGTAACTGTAAATCAGAACAGTAAACGGGGATAAGAATAATTTTCCACGCTAACAATAACTACCATACCTAACTTTGACTAATGCATTTCGTGACTTTTACCGGTATTGTCAATTTATGTCGCATAATTACTGACGAGATAGCACACGGTATTACGTATTGTATTGTGTGAAAGGATGTAACGATAGCCGTATTGATTTTCATCATTATGGCTGGTTTTAAAAGTAATAGGTGAAGAAGTTATTATGTGACATGTATAATTTTAAAGAATGGGTTATTTATTTATTATCAGTACAATCCTGAAATACTTTAAAAAATAACAACACAGATACAAGATATCGGTTTGTAATAAATACACACACAATTTAAAACATTTTTCCACTTTTTTTTATTTTTTGACCTGACCGGTTATTAACGCCATTTTCAGACTGGTACAATTTTATAAAAAATAAATTAACTTTGTTTTAATTCCACTTTATTATTTTTTCATCCAACCGGTTTCGATTCAACCTGAACCTTCCTCAGTACAATTTTTTTTAAACTACTGTATACATAGAATTTTTGAGGTATCAGGGGTGGGAAACTATGATTCAATATGAATTTAATCAGTATTTCTATATCCTGATTTTACATCCCGAAGGGTTTAATATATTTGTTTCTATTAATATTCTATCTTTATACGTACCTGGTTTTAAAACTGTTAAAAATGAGTTACATTCTGTTTTTAATAACGTGATTTTATAAAGGATTTACATAACGAAAAAACTGTGAATTTATTATGAATTTAGTATAAGATTTTACCATCTTCAGTTGGTATGACGTGTTTCAAAACTGAATGTTAAAGTATTTGGTTATTAGGGCATATTTACAATCGTTTTATTGATTTATTTAATGTACATTAAGCGAATACCTCACTTCTATAAGGTTAATATACCCCACATTAATAATAATTATAGTATTTAAACAGAAATACAAATTATTTATCAAAAAAAATGGAAGAAACCTTTTACTCATCAACTAGGAACAAATCAGTTTTAGAAGAGACAAATTGTCAAATTTAGTTCATATTAAGTGCCATTATACAAATATACAAGGAAAAAGGCAATTATTGAATTAATATGACTATAATAAATGAAAAAAAAACATTGTAAAAATTAAGTATAAAGAGATGTGAAAATTGTAAAGAGAAATCAATTATGTATACCAGAAAAAATAAGTATATAATAATTAATACTGTATAAAGAGACGAGAAAAAATGTATAGAATAATATAATAATTAAGTCGTCTTATAAGGGGTAGAAAAAAAAACAAAAACTTATAAGGGGTAGAAAAAAAAACAATATATAACAAATATACATGTTTGATTGGTACTGGTTAGTACTATGAGGAATATAAAAATTTAATATTGAGCACTTAACAAAAATCGAAACATTAATAAAAAAATAAAAATGAATAAGTGAAAAATATTACATTATATGCTATTTCCAATATCATTAAATTTAAAATGTAGACTATTTTAAGAACCCGTTGACAAATTAACAGCAATCATTTTAACGGGACTTTAATTTTTAAAAATGATGTTTTTTTCAAAAAAAAAAAGGAATACATAAAAAAAAATATAAAAAAACGATAAATCAGTTAACTTTTTTTTTAATAATTATATCGTTTTCCACACTTCCATGGCTCACGCTGGTTGGGAGAGCTGTCTCTCTTTTGAAAAAATCTCTTTGAATATTGATATAATATTTAATGGTACCTACTTATGCAAAGTTTAAAACGATAAGCTTCCTATGGTTAATTAAACTCATACATTGATACACAAACCAGAAGAACTAGGATCTTTCCGAGAAGATGCGGTAATTTCAAGTAATCGTTATTTACCCAAAAAGCCAACTTTTCTTTACGATGATTGAAATATTTTTGGTATCATAGATTCCATTGTGATTGTAGATAATAAATCAACAATCTCTTGAACTAACACAGATATTAATCACGATTAATCTGACCAGCAAAATATTTACCAGGAGAATAAATGATGTAAAAGTGATAATGTCGAGGTGTGTTCAAAAGAAAAGGTGAATTTTGAATTTTCGCGGGCTGTGTACATTCGATTATCGTTTTTTTTTGTTATGTTTGTTCACATATGTTTATCATATGTTATCATTATCAGCCATTTTGGATTAGTGGTTTGTTTTTGACAACTGGAAAGGTTAGTCACGTTTTGTTTTTTCTTCGATTTTTTACTAAAAAAAAATTTGTAAAAAATCGAACAACATCGATTTTTTGGATTTTTTGAAGAAATGCTGATAAGGACATAGAAAACAAAGCAAATATAAAATTTCAATTTAATCGGACTGATGAAGCCCCAGAAAACGGCTATCAAGTTCCGACCAAAACTAGAAAATTCCTCCATAGGATTAACAATTATTAACAATTTTTTTCTAAAAAGAATAAAATTTTTTTTTTTAAGAAATGCTGATGAGGACATAGAAAATAAAACGAATCTAAAATTTCACTTCAAACGGACTGATGATGCCTCAGAAAACGAACCTAAATAAAAAAATCGAAGAACACCCAAAAACGTGACTAACCTTTCCAGTTGTCAATAACAAACCACTGATCCAAAATGGCTAATAATGCTAACATATGATAAACATATGTGTACCAACATAACAAAAAAAAATCGATAATCGAATGTACACAGCCCGCGAAAATTCAAAATTCACCTTTTCTTTTGAACACACCTCGTATACCATTTACGAAGTTCGATAAATTCCATCGGTATTTAAACAATCTAATTACCTATACAGTTTTGTTCACTTGATTTTCAAAACCATTTCATGACAGTAATGTTAAAAAAATAAATCAGACGGATCTGTAAATTCTAATGTAATAGTTAATTACCCTCCTCTCTGCAGGTTTATTTATAATGATATTGGAATTAAATTTAAAAAAGTCATAATTAATTTGTACTTTTTCTCTTCCCCAGCAATCCGCAATACGAAGAGTTCGAGTTCGACCAGAAACCGGGCTATGAGAAGACGTTCGGCGGCGGCGCCGGCTCCCCGGAGTCGCTGCCCTCCCCTGAGCGGCCTCCCCTGCGCCATATAGACCGCTACGTCAAGGCGGAGTGCCCCTGCCTCTCCAAGCGCTTCACCATCGCCGTGCTGACATGCGTGGGCTTCATGATCTCCTTCGGCATGCGCTGCAACATGGGCATGGCCAAGCTCATGTCTTCCAACGAGGTGAGCACCATTCCATATGTCCCACTTGCGTCAGAAATCGAAAAATCCACCGACTAAGGTCTCAGGCAACTGTGCTAAAGGCTCCTTTTGCTTAGTGAGGAGTTACCAGTACACCAAGGAGTTTTATAGACAAGAGATATTAAGTACAAATAATAGATTAAACAATCTTACTTATAGTTCGGGCCTTTTTTATTGTACTTGAAATCTTGCAAGCATTAATATTTGCAAATAAAAAAAAATACAGAATTTATCCAATCACTTCAGAAGACAATATAAAGAAATTTTAAATGAAACATGAAATCGAAAAAGATACAGCGTACTAGTCGCTTCTAGGAATCGAACCCAGGACCTCTGTCTTACCGGGACAACGTTCTACCACTGAACTAATGAGAACAGTTTATTTTACATCATTTGTATCGATATCAAGTCTCAAATTTGGGACTTACCAATATTATCCTCATTCAAATCCCATATTATTGGCTGGTATCTTTTTGTATGATTGAAAAATTCTACCCGAACATATTAGCTATCTAGACAGTGTCTTGGATATTATACCTATCCGATTTTTATTTATATGGGACATATATTAACGTTTCCTACAAACTTCAATAAGTTATTCCAAAGAATTGACAATTTATTCAGCTTTTGCTCTTTATTTAGATCAACACATAAAGGAAGGTAATACAAAAAGTAATAAATGGTGACTTACTTGAAGTATTTATATATGTCTAAAATTTATTTTTAAAATGTTCCGCTAGGTAATTATATTACGTGTGACAGCTGTTTAGCCTTCCGAAAAGATTATCAAACTAATAATGTCAGTTTAATAATGCCTTAGGAAGGCGAAACATCTTTCAAGTGTGTTTTTTATCCTGATGAGGGAACCATTGGTTTCGAAATACGTTTATGTTTATTTATTCAATTGCGGTGAAAACAAAATATTTCTTAATCGTTTAAATAATGACTAATGGTAAATATTAAAAAAAATATTACTTTAAATTAAAATGGAGTTCTACAAATTAATAAATGAATTAAAGAATATACTTTGTACTCACCACTTTATTAATATACACATATATCTACATGTTTCGAAAGCGATGCTTTCTTCATCAGGATTATATAAAATACAAAAAATAATAATGTCAAGTACAGACAAATGATAAAAATTAGAACACAGTAATGTAAGAATAGATAAATTATAAACATAAACAAAAATTGATTAAAGTGGATTAGCAATTAATTAAAAATGTAAATAAAAAAATATTATAAAAACACTGAATAACAAATTTATATTAAAAATTTAAATAAATATATACATTTTTATTATTAATAATAATACGAAAATAAATTCGAGAGATTACGCTATTTTTTTTAAATATTTGATCATCTATTAAATTTAATTCACTATTAACGCTTTTTCTGATCATAAACCGGCTGTATTTGTAAGTAAAGAAATTAAACCTTTATTTTATATCAAATGAATGATTGGTTTCTAAAATACGATTTCCAAATTCGGAACAGTTGTTATTATTTAAACACCTTAGGTGTTCCTTAACTCTAATACTGAAATTTCTAGAAGTCTTTCATATCTAAAAATAGTTACAATCGTTACAAATTAATTTATAAACCCCCGATTTGTTTAAAATATTATCTTTATCTTTGTTATTTAAAATACAATTTTTTAATATATAATTATTGTAAAAAGCTGGTTGGATAATATTTGGGATGTTTTTAATTATTAAATTTGAGGTATTATTATTTAAAAACAATATTTTCTCCACTGTTTAGTAACATCAGTTATTTGAGGATATACATAAGATTTAATAAACTCTTAGTTTAATATATTATCCATTAATTTAGGACTATAACCGTTATTTATTGCAATCTATTTAATTCTTTGTTTAGTAATTATTTAACAAAACAATATATATGCATATATATTTTTTTAATAATATTGTTTTTATTTATAATCCTGTGTATTTTCATGATTTTTTTTTAATAATGACAATATGTATTTCAATAAAGTAATACGAAAAGGAAAGCAATTGTCTAAAACTACTCAGTGAGAGAATGCATTGAAATATGTCTCAATAACTCAACAGCGTAACCAGGGGGTCCTACAATAAATTATGGCTATATTTTGCATATTCAGTCCGATTTCCCCAAAAGGATAAGCAATTAATGTCCGGATCATAAATTTGCGGTGTCCTTTTTTAATCAGCTTTTCTGCCAGTCGTTTTTACCGCCGACTGTTAGGGATGGTCAGAGGCGGGCGGGAGGGTGTGGGGAGAGTGGGAGAGCCGCCCAACACCCTAAACCCTACGCCCACCTCCCAAACCCTTCCTCCCTGCGAGGGATTGTCGCGCAAGGGCGTAAGGCAGCGTGGAGCTCGCCACCGTAACGGGGTATTGACTGTAAAGCTCGCTCAATTGTTGGGATTAATGCTGCTTTCACTGTAAGAACACTTGGAGTGCGCTGAGATGAGAAATAACCGAAGCTGAAGATTAGTCAGTTACTTGGGGTACATGTACAGTTATAATAGCGAGTATTGATTAATTTGGTCATACTTTTCATGGTAATCCTAACCTTAGCCATTTTAATCATCCTATTTTCTAAGTTTTGTAGCAATAACTTAAAATCGAGCCCAGAATTCAGCTTAAATGAAAGTCATGCTTAGTAACTATCTGTGGTTTCAAATGTCAAACTGAACCGCTGTTCTTATTTTTCTCACAAAATTATCAATAAAAAGAGCCACCACTAACTTCTTTTAAAAGCAAGATATTAGAACCTCTTAGAGTACCTATAGAGTACCCAGCATATTTATTGATGAAATATGTTAAGTGTCAACAAATAAGTGTTATATCTATCTAAATATACGTCAACTATTCTCCTTTTTTAATCTATCCACGAGTCCAAGATTTATAACCTTAGGCTAGATCGAGAACTCCTGGTGCAGCAATTGGTCCTTCGAGCCGGATCGGAGACTTCTGACACCCACATACATGTATACCTTAGATAATATTTCTATGTAAAATACGTTAAGGCAATAGGACTTTTATGATTACCTTCTTTATTAAATTCCGCAAAGAAAATGATGTCAAAATATTTCAATCAATAAAAATAATCAAAATACACATACAATTTTTGTAGCTTTTCAACTTTTAAGGATCACAAAATTGGACGCAATAAAAAATAATTCTACCGAAGAAATAAACTTATAGCGGATACGAACGGTCGTGTTTGTAATATACACCTTATGTTTCGGTAGCATTATGGTAACGGCGCCCCCAGAGCGACTGTTTTGTAATTCTGATTGCATTGATGTCCCAACTAAGCGAAACGCCCGCAAACAGTTCTATCCCCCTCCCCACCCCCCAAAACACCATCAAAAGGGACTGGATAAAAGGGGTGGAAGGATCCTTAAAAATAGGGGAGAGTTATCTACTGGCGCCGTAGTTAGCTCTTAATAAAAGGCGAATCTTAGCATCCATAAAAATATTAATAGAGTGATGAAAAAACAAATTAGGGGACGAGCATAAAATTCAACAACGCTGAACTGATTAACATCAGCGAAATTCATCAGCGGTCCATAAATGAACCAAATTGGTCTGGTATATACTGTGCAGATATTGATTTCTTTAGTCCCATAAACAAATCGTTACTTTTTCACAATATAAGTAGGTATGAAAGATTGCTTAGGCCATATTTTGTCTCTTGTGCCTTCTCCTGCTCCATATCTTGACGAGATTACCAGAGTTTAAGCAATCGCCTTGCCTTTTTTTAACTATTCGCTCCATCCCGTGTCGGTTCTTCGTATCATAGTCAAATAGCGCAAGCCGAATCGTCGTTAAATTTGGTGACTAACCGTTATATTGAGATCAAGATAAATAAATACATTACCGCGGAGAGGGCTTATGCCAGTAGCGTGAATTGCTTTAATACCAAATAAGCTGTGTATAGTTACATACATGAATTTTTAATTTGCGTTGAACATTTTAAATGTGATATAGCGACATTTAATGACAAGCGCGACATACTCCACTTGATAAACATAAAAATACCATCTTGGGAAAGTAGAAGTTTTTATTATATATAATATTTGGTAGACTGCAACTGAAAGTAGATATCATGAACATTTTATGAAGGTAAAACGATTGCTACATTTAAAAAAAATCTCCTCAAATTCATGAACAAATATTTATTTTTATTTTTTACGCTCAAATTTCTTTAGATAGGTATAGCATTTCAGCTTTTGTAGCCGGCATACCACTGGCTAGTGCTGTATATGAGGTGATGCTAACCTAAGCAATAACTACGCAATACAAAAGGGAGAGGTAGCCCTTAGGTTCCCCCGCTTCGCAAACAACGTCTAACTGACTGTTAAAAGTACTTACTAAGTGCAGGTATAATTATTTTCATAATCACTGCAAATACAAGAAGAGAGCAAATAAAACGCTTGACGTGTGCATTCTATCCAAATTTTGGCAGATTATTGTGATTTATAATGATTTTCATGCTGGTAAAAGGTTCTACCTTAATTCATTGACCGAAATTCACCGTAAATCACCGTAAATCACCATAATTCACAGTAAATCACCGTAATTCACCTAAATCAGCGGAATTTTGCGTATGTGAACGTAATTCACCGTAATTTACCGTAATTGACCTAATTCACCATAATTCACAATAAATCAGCAGAAATTTCTGTAAATCACTGTAATTCACCGTAATTCACAGTAAATCACCGTAAATCAGCAGAATTTTGCGTATGCTAACGTAATTCACCGTAATTTACTACAATTGACCTAATTCAACGTAATTCACCATAATTCACAGTAAATCACCATAATTCACAGTAATTCACCGTAATTCACAGTAATTCACCGTAATTCACCGTACTTCACCGTTATTCACCATAATTCACAGTAATTCACCGTAATTCACAGTAATTCACCGTAATTCACCGTACTTCACCGTTATTCACCGTACTTCACCGTAATTTACCGTACTTGACCGTAATTGACCGTAATTGATCGTAATTGACCGTAATTGACCGTAAATGACCGTAAATGACCATAATGCACAACAAAAAAGCGAAGTCAATATTAAAGTTTATTAAACAACATTCCGTCCAATAATTGCCAAGATTTGTCCAAAAATAATCATGATGCTTTTTCACCACACACCCTCGAAGTTCAACTGTAATGTGGCCTGATGAGTGATGATGCTGATTTATAAAGTTTTTTTTATGTAAAAATTAAGAGAAGAATGCGCAATAATTATTATAAAAGTTTATTCTATACAACATTTTGTCTAATAATTGCTAATATTTGTCCATATATTATCATCTTTTCCCACAACAGACGATGAAATTCAACTGGACCGTCGGGGTGGAGAGCGCCGTGGACTCGTCCTTCTTCTGGGGCTACCTGGTGACTCAGATCCCGGGCGGCTTCCTGGCCTCTCTGTACCCCGCCAACCGCATCTTCGGCACCGCCATCGCCTGCTCGGCCTTTCTCAACCTGCTGGTGCCCGGTGCCAAGATCCTGCACCCCTTCGTGCTTATCGTCATCAGGGTCTTACAAGGGCTCGTTGAGGTTTGTGCTCCATAAATCAATTCATGAATTTTTGTCTTTATTTGGGAGGTATCGATAAACATTATTATCACATTTATTGTGTACCTAAGATTCAAACGTGATCAAACATATTCCGGAAAAGTACGAAAATACATCAAAATGTCTTGAATTTGACCACATTCAGAAAACGAGGCAAACATTTTATCTTGGGGGGAAAATATATGGATATTATTAGATCTGATAAAAAACAACAAATAAAAAAATGTAGGGGATAAATTATTTTAAAACCTCTTTTACAATTTAGAAGCGGGTATGGAGCGCCGCCCCATAATTCATTGGATAACCAACATCTCTGCCATAGGTCATCCCAAGTGTTTCGCTTCGTTTGGTGACTTAGCAGATGTGCCCGGGTTCATGGGATGAGGTCTTGCGGCGGATGTCGGAATGAGCCGGATCGGGAGAGGCCGGTTGAGGGATACCCCATGATCTCTTCAACCTGACTCTCTATCTAGACCGATCGGACCGGACACACTGACCTCCAGAATCCTACTATCCCAAGTACCTTTTTCTTTCCCAGAACTATCTTATAAAGACCCTCCACACAGCATCCCCAAAGATAACATAGACACTAAGTGAAATTATTCTCTTCAGGGCATCCTGTGTGGAGTTAATGTAAAGAAGCGGGTATATTTTGGTTCTGACTGCTTTTAATTCCAATGTACAGAGAAGTCTCCAAATAGTAAATGTTTTTCGATGAGTAAGAAATTTTAGGTATTCCCAATGTGAGTCTGTAATATTGCTACATAAATTTTTTTTTAATGTGACGACGTCGTAATGTTAAAAGGCAATGCGTAATTACGCAATTGCAATAAGAAAAAGTCTCGCAATAAAAAAAATGTTTTTCTGCTACGTAAACTTTGTGTCATACTAACGTAGATAAGTAATTTAGACACACAATCTTAACCACAAAACAGCAAAAATTGTCGAACAGTTATCCCTGGCTATGGTGCTATGACCTTTCTAGGCCGTTCAACATTTTTTTAGCTCGAACACTAAATTTCTATCATGAACTTTGAACCGTTGAAACTTATACATGTGACTTGTCAAAAATGAGATAAGGCACCTACAATATTGTTTGAATGACTTTAAAACTTAATCATTGAAGAAGATAATATTAACATAACCTAAATAAATCATGAAACCGAAAAAAAACAACAGAAAATAAAAAGATATCAGTCGCATCTGGGACTCAGGACCTCTGTCTTTCCATTTATTTGACTTTGTCAATGTAGTCCTCTATTTTTTTTAAATTGAGGATTATATTGACAAAGTCTTGAATTTTAAATATGATATCGATGAAGATGACATAAATTGAACTGGTCTCATTAGCTAAGTTGGTAAAGCGGTTGTCAAGACAGAAAGCCAGCCGGAAAAACAGAAGTCCCGGGTTCGAGTCCCAGATGCGACTGATATCTTTTTATTTTCTGTTGGTTTTTTAGGTTTCATGTTTCATTTAGGTTATGTTAATATTATCTTTTTCAATGATTAAATATTACAATAAGGTTTTTCAAACTTCAATAAAATAATTTTAAAAAATTAAAAAATTGGCTTTAAAACTGTTTAAAAATATACATATATATATATATTTTTTTTTTTTTGATAGAAAGCAGCCACTTTGTGGTTAGAAATATTTAATAAAAATAAAACAATAAATTTGTTTATAACCACGAGAATTTTATTTAATTTTATTAGGACCGACTGGATTTGCTTAACATAAGCATCGTCAGTAAATAAATAATAATAAACAAAGTTATTGTTTTATTGTTTAAAAATAATTTAAACTATGTCAAAGGGAAATAAAGTAGATGCTAAAACTTGGTAGTAACTAAAAGTAAAATTATAAAAATATCTCTTTTCGATAGTTTTATTTATGTGTTTAATCTCGAAACGACATTGTTGCAAATTTTAAGAATAAATATTCGATCAAAAATGAAATGTTTCCCATTTTGTATTCGAAAAGCATCCCCTGCCGATGTCGCCAGACCAATACAGTCGTGCCCCTGCACTGATGATGCTAATTTAAAATTCGATTATTCATTTCTGTCACGATCATCCTGTCAACTAACACTGTTACATTACAATCCACCGATCTTGTAATTTGAGACACAGGCGTCTCAAATGTGATAAAGAAATAATAAAACTTATTGTCTCGTTATCCTTTTATCGAATTTCCCATTCAGAGAGATGAATTTCTTTTCATAAAAACGTTTTGAATATAATCTCATTTGGGAATCTGGAATCTACTCCTCGCGGTTTATCGGATCAGTCGTACTGGTGGCCATCCGTGCATTGAGAGTAGCGGAAAACTCCGTGTCTAGATGGTTAATATCAGATTTTATTGTGAGTTTATTCCTTTGATGACACAAAGAAGCTGAGCTTGTTCCACAGCCTCCCTACAACACAATACGGAGTAAATCTGGGCTCATCTTATGGGCTCATATCCGCTCGGGTGGGCCGCCATACAAAGCTCGTTCTCTATACTCATACTTACTAACACATAAATATGTATTTAGACTATAATATATGTTGCCATTGGCACCGTGGCTTGTATGGAATTTTGTACATTGCATGATTTTCAACGTCTAAGGAGGGATTATATCTCAGACAAGTGTTTTGTCATCTCATGCTTTCCGATTATATTTCTCGTGATAAGATGGTGAAATTAAACGTAGCGAAACTAAATATAAAACTTAGGTACGCTTTTATATTAGTTACAAATATTTTATTATCAGAATGACATAACTTACAAATACCACAGCATAACGAAAATAAAAAGTAATTACCTTCACTCAGTCCACATGTAATTTAATACTCTGGCCTTTACATAATATGTCCAAAAATAATAATATGATTTCTAGAAGATTATTGTACACTTTCTTTCCACAGTTCATATTCCAGGAAAAGGGTAACTAAAGTTAATGTCCACTATAATAAAAATACACAGTCTTTTCGGCTTATTCCGAGAAATTGTAGAGGATGACATTTTTAATGAAAATCATGGTATAGATAGGATTTAATTTATTTTTTCTCAGATAAAATTAATATGTTTTCATATGAATCGGTAACTTGGTGATGTGACATTATTAGTTGTATACTGCCCTGAAGAAGCTACGGTATAACGGTAGTAGCGAAACCCGTTCCGTAAAAGTATAAATAAAAGTGATGTAAACAAAGTTATTGTTTTATTTTTTAAATTTAAAAAATTAACATGATTTTTTTTTTTAATTTTGTCCATGGAAACATAACACCACCTCCAAACTTTTATTTGAAACCGAGAATGATCTGCATAGCCTTGTATCAGAAAATTGTTAGTCTCTCATTACTAATCATCGCCCCAGAAGTTTCACGTTATGAGTACGAGTATATTGAAAAAATGTGCTCCAGTGGTTCAAAGCGTCGGATTTGCACAAAGAAGTTTAGAGTTTATTCATTTCTACATCTACAAACTAAGTCATCTACCATTGCAAAAGCTGGAAGTAAATATTACAGCTTTTAGTAGTAGTTTAAGAGTAGGAAGAATCGTAATCCGGGAATGTTTGGTCCTTCTCTATAATGCAAAACCGATTCATTCCTTAAAATTCGATCAGCCATCATGCATGAAATTAACCGTCTCGTAATTCCAGAGCATCACTTAAGCCTCCAGCCACAGTTTACATTGCAGTTCTTCTGATCATTCCAGGGTGTGACCTACCCCGCCTGCCACGGCATCTGGAGGTTCTGGGCGCCGCCCATGGAGAGGTCGCGTCTCGCTACTCTCGCCTTCTGCGGCTCCTACGCCGGGGTGGTGCTGGGCATGCCGCTGTCCGGCTTTCTCATCGCCTGGATCAGCTGGCAGGCTCCCTTCTACTTTTATGGAGTGTGCGGGTTCATCTGGTAAGTGAAATATCTTTTATAATTAATGATTATTATCTGGCGAATAATTTAATTGGTCAAAGTATGATTAGTTCACCAATGGATAACTTGTAATTTTCAGCAGCTATCAGATATCTTACGACCAACAGACTAGGCACATGCCAGTATTATGGCAGTTCTTGTAAATCTAACAATTTAATTCGTTTGTTTGATTTTGTGGATCATTTGCGTATATTGTTGAGTTTTCTTAATTATATAAAAAAAGGATTCAAAACTTTATGAAATAACACATTTAAAAAAAAAACTAAAACATAACCTTGATACTTTTAGTAACCGGTGTAGTCAAAATGATATATTTTTGAATGTTGATAAATGTTATTTTATAATTTTCACCCGAAACAGAAGTCGATAGAATTAACCATTCTTAATTAATCATTTTATTTTGAAAGTAGTTACTACCATAAGAGATCTAGAAATTACTCCGGATTCTAAATTTATATTTGATGCACACTTTAATGATGTCAAGAGTAAGTCATTGAAAATGTTGGGATTCATACACAGATGGCTTTGATACAAAAGAAGACAGTCTACTGACTTAATATATATTTAAAAAAATATTATTCACAACAAGCTCGAAACCTCTAAGTGGTATTCACACAAAAGTTCCCAATAGACGCTATTTAAAGATTCATAAAACATTTTATCTTGAATTATTTAATGACAATATTGCCTATGTTACCATACTTTAGCATTAGGTACTAAAATGTTATATGGAGGTTAAGTTGGGTAGAAATTGAGCAGATTTCTTACCTTTATTGATAGTTAATGTTTTATTATACGGGCGCCATTTCAATCGTCCCTGGACATTTTAAGATATACATGAGGACAAGATACTTTTAGGTCAATATGGACCCACGAGGGACGGCAAGATTGATCGGGGGTTATGTTAGAAAGAAAACAACGAATTGGAAGTAACAAATATGTCAGGAAAAAAATCCTAAAACTATTGAAAACTGTACTTTGATGGAATGGCTGGCATAGTGTATTAAAAGGAATGATTGTACCGGGCGTCATGCAAGTTGGGGGCGATGGAGCGGTCCACAACCACGTTCAGCGGCGTAAAGCGTTCCGGATGATGACCAGGTTGTCATTGAAGGTCATAATGGAGCTGATCAGGTCCGTGGGTGACCGGCAATCTCTCAATACGGCAGGAGTGGCGATGTGGTATAAAACGAATGTCCTGCAGGTCATCAGGGATCTGCACGGGGCGTGAAATCCGTGCGATATCTCTCGGTACGGCAGAAGTGGCGATGTGGTTCAAAAAATTCCTTACATATAGAAAGAAAGGGCCTAAGATTAAATTTACTTGAACAATTAGAAATTAACAAACGAACTAACGACCCTAATATAAAATTAATTAATAAACTAAGGAAAATTATATACTCACGGCTTCTCAGTATGTTCACATTATCAAAACAATACAAAACACATTTAAATATTCAATTAAGAAAACGTTGTCAGTTAAATACGAGTAAAAACACATTATAAATGTGAAAACCTTACAGAATTCAGAATTTTAATTGCTTTCTAACTAAATCGGTTTTCCCGATAATAAATCATTACCCATCCATCCAAATTTTAAAGGAGTGGGGGTAATTAAATCATATAAATAAGTCGTCACAATGTGGATTAACCACAGTTTGAAAATGGCCTTAAACGCCGAAACAGCTGTCACAATAATAACAACTAAAAATACTTGCAGAACTTAATAAGAACATTATTAAATTTGATTTACATTAAATTTAAGAAAAAAAAAACATAAATCAGACTCCTTTAAAAGCTCCTCTCCAAAGACTGTCCCGTTGGCGCGGCTCTCGTCCGCACGCCCAAGCAAAAACTTTGCGCAAGTTCTACAACCTTCACGACATAAATATTGTCTAGTGTCACCCACGAATAAATTGATAGTCAGAATTGATATTATTAGATAAGAGCGGCTATACACAAACGTAACTTGTTACGTATTTTTATACGTAATTCCTATTTCAATTCAATGTCTCGAATGAGTAGATTGTACAATGATATGGAATGTGACGATATAGATATCTTTATAAACAGTATCGCTATTTTTTTATTCTCTTTCTATATCTTATATTATATTCTATGCAAGTCATCATTAGCGTTATTAGAATTTTTGTAACATGTTTAATTTTAAATTAATTGTTTTCTTTTCTCCCACTCTCTCATTTTATGCTTTATGTTGTATTACCGTTATTTATTTTTCTTTATTTTGCTTCTCTGTCAAGTGATAACCGTTAACCAAACTGGAATTTTAACTGGATTATTAACACTTCCTAATGTTAATTTTTATAATTATGATAATTTTAATAATCTTTAAATGTTCAAAAACAATAAATAAATAAAACACAATAACGTGATAAAACTATCACATTTGAACTAACTATCATAATATAAAGGTTAAGGCCATACCTTTAACAGGCTCAATACTACACAAAACTTTGCTGTCCATATGATAATGATATTGTCCAGAGACAACATTACTGTTTTTTTATGATTAGGTATATAATTTTGAAAGAAAACTTTTTCCCGAATTTCCAAGACCAATATAATAAAGAAAAACGTATAGTTGACAATATTGACATACTATAGAGTAGTTACCTTTATTAAGAAGAACCACAGTTTTCATCTTTTTCCTCGTTCATTTCTTCCATTTACCACATGTATAAACTTTACGAAATAATACAGAAGGTTGTAGGATTTCTTGCGTGGTATTTAGATAAAAACAAAAGGAGAGTGATCGAGTAAGAAGAATATTGTTTGTCCAGGTACCTATTCTGGTTATGGCTCTCTTTCGAGAAGCCCAGCAAGCATCCGGCCATCTCGGCACGCGAGCTGATGTACATCGAGCAGTCCCTCGGCTCCTCTACGCACGTGGCCATGCCCACCATTGCCACCACCCCATGGAGGGACTTCATGACCTCGCTGCCGGTCTACGCTATCATCGTGGCCAACTTCTGCCGCTCCTGGAACTTCTACTTCCTGGTGCTGTTCCAGGCGAAGTATATGCAGACCACGTTCGGCCTGGAGATTGGAGAGGTATGCCTTTTGATCTTGGTATGTTTGTTTATGAAATTCGGTTACACGCTAATCTATTGTAGGAATGTGAAGTGCTGGATTTACCAAGAGCAGGAGAAACGTTTATGCAGAGCGCAAAATTATGTAATTCCAAAATTCTTATGCAAATAAAATTAGATTTTTTGCCGAATCATTTACATTTAAATGAGGCCTTTCCATCAACACAAATTATTGGTAATTTTAAAATTGTCATTTCAGGATGGAATTCGATTTTAATATTATTTTTTTATTAAAAAAACCTTTGTCAGTATCTTTCACTTTTTTATTCAGACCGGACCGGTTTCACTCTGTCACGGGCATCTTCAGACTGCTATAATTAAAACTAATTCTATGGTATATATAGCATTTATGTCTGGAGTGAGCCCCACTGCTCTTTCTAATATAGTAATTACACTTATGACTGAGAAATTTGTTTTATTGCTGACGAAACGGCTTCACAATTATATTTAAAACTGCTTTCGGATTCCTTCCGGAAGACGGAAGGTAAAGTAAAATAAAAATAAAAAAGTGGAAGATACTTACGAAGGTTTTTTTAATAAAAAAAATCATATCAACACAAATGATGAACACCAGATTTTTTCACGATTTAACGTCATTCCCGGCAACCTGGGGATTAGTTACGTTAGTTTTTCCATATATGTGCATTTACATTATCCACCTTACTAGGTCTGTTCTGAGATGATTATTATATTTATCAATTCCTTTGAAGTACCTACCGGAAACGGACTACAAAAATATAATATCATATGTATTATGTTGAGCCTCAAATCAAATGTGGATTTCATATTTTTTTTGCTTTATAACCAATTTAGATAAAATTTTGTTTATGTTCTTTTCATTAAATATTTTTAATAACACGATAAAAAAAAAGATAGTTGACTTTTTTGTTAAATGAGCTTTCGAGCGTGAAGGGGTTAGACGATAATTCGAATTTAATTGTAATTTAATTATCATAGACCGGAGTAATTGCCGCCATTCCTCACATGCTGATGACCATAATCGTACCCTTGGGAGGTCTCCTGGCTGATTACGTACGAACAACTGGATTGCTGTCCACAACCAACGTCAGGAAGGTGTTCAACTGCGGAGGCTTTGGTCTGGAGGCTCTATTCTTCATTGTCGTAGCCTACTCAACAACCGCCGTGAGTATAACAAAATTAACGAAAAGACGATTTTATAAACGGGTGTACAACTTTCTGCAATTTCGTTATATCTGGTTCTAGCAAAAAAACTTTAACTTATACAAAATTACGTTATATACGGGTTTCTTGATTATCTGCCACAATATTTTTTGTTTTGTTTTATTAGGTGCGATCAACTACGGCGCTTTCGTTCGGCGTGGCTGCAAGCGGCTTCGCTATATCCGGGTATAATGTCAACCACCTGGATATAGCACCTCGTTATGCCAGTATTCTGATGGGAATGTCTAACGGAATTGGAACCATCGCCGGCCTCATCTGCCCCATCGTTATCGACAATCTAACCGTTAAACCGGTAAGTGCATTATCGAATGATAATAATAATATTTGGATTATTTATTACCACGCCATGTTTATGAAATAGCACTTCAAGGACACTAAAATAGACTGGTAGGTAGCTTTGTTGTTTCACATATATTTTAAACACAATTGATTACAGTATACTTGCGCCACGTCCAGTTGTAAATCCTCTCAGTATCGCCCTGGTGAATGCGATAGCCGTGTTTATTGAGTGTGTTTAGTCTGAATAGCCAGAAAAATTACAACCTTCCCCTTCTCATTCTCTTCCCTTCCTCAATTTCTTTAGTCTATATGGTCACTACCTCCCGTCAAAAAAAAAATTGTCTCATTACTTTAGATTAGATGTTTAAAATCAATTCATAACGATTTTTTCAGTATACGAGTATGGCGAACAACTTGACGTTATTGTATTCGTGTATTTTTTTCCCAATGTTATCTGGGTTACTAGTAAATAAAAAGCGGAATCATATTTTAGAATAAATTCCCATACGTCTCGGAACCAGAGCACGGAT
Source organism: Halesus radiatus (assembly GCA_022606495.2). Classification (NCBI taxonomy): domain Eukaryota; kingdom Metazoa; phylum Arthropoda; class Insecta; order Trichoptera; family Limnephilidae; genus Halesus; species Halesus radiatus. The sequence continues at coordinate 106,658 of JAHDVE020002121.1, forward strand.
CACGGATCATGGATCGCGGATCACGGATCACGATGTCTGTCCATATAGAAATTCCTGTACCTACCCCTGGCTATAACAGCCCTGGCTGCTGACTGCTGTTCCCGATTATCAAATAACTTTCGGTTGGCGCCTCGGAACAATGCCTCCCAGACTCTTTCTCGGGAACTTCCCTCGCCAGGGGTGTTTAAAATACATCGAATAATTCATTTTCAAATAAAGCAAACTTTTACCTACTAATTTTACTACTCGTTCTTGTTCAATAGTTAAATTCTTGTATTCAATAATATTAAATTCCCCTACCGTGTATTAGCTCTAATCAAATAACCAGAATACTACATTACATCTATCTTTAAGACTCTTTTGTTCATTTTTAACAAAGAAAAGTTGGCGTCTTGTGATACTTCCTGACAATTAAATGGAAATTTAAAAGCTCAGCTGCATTTTCTATGACGAAAATGACTTTACGTGCGGAGAACAATAAAATTGAGTAAGCCTAGGAACTCCATCGATCGGTATTGATTAATATTAATTGATAAACTAAAGTTCTTAAAAACTTAAGACAAGATTTTTTGTGCATAGCGCAAAGGGTAACAATTATTATTTTTATAAACAATAATTATTAATCTAAAACACTCATCCAAATTGAAAAAAACCTTCCGAGCAAAGATAAATGTCGCCGGCAGGACTCATTAGAAGGGTGCGGGTTCGAGTCCTGCCGGCGACATTTATCTTTGCTCGGAAGGTTTTTTTCAATTTGGATGAGTGTTTTAGATTAATAATTATTGTTTATAAAAATAAGGTATTGATTAAATTCGATGGCCTATTTTTCCATGTAACATAATAATAATTAAAAAGTTATTTGACTTTGAAAATGTCTTTCCAAGAAAAAATCATCAATTTTAATTGCTCATAGTTTTTTTTAAATATTAACTCCACAATGGAGAAACTGATGAAAATAATTTCACTCGGGGCCTACCTCTTGTTTGGGGATGCCGTGCGGGGTCTTGGAAAGGAAGTTATAGGAAGGAAAAGGTATGAGAGGTGGAGAAGAGGGGTTTCCTTCAACCGGTTACTTCCGATTCGACCCACCATCCGCCGCCAAGACCCGGACGAACCCGGGGACCCTTGCCAAGTCACCAAACGTAGCGAACTACTTGGGGTGACATACGGCAAAGGTGTTGGTTATCCAATTTTATCCAATAGTCGCATTACAAAACAATTTTATCCAATTGTTGTATAAAATGATTACTTATCGCATAACAAAACAATTTAATCCAATACTTGTATAAAATGATTACTTGTCGCGTTACAAAACAAATTTATCCAATAGTTGTATAAAATAATAAATAATAATAAACTTGTCGTATTACAAAACATTTTTTGCCTTTTCTTTTATAACTTAATTTCCTCCAAAAGCCAGTAATAATATCCACTGGAAATGAAAGGAAGGCAGTTGAGAATCACTGTACAGTATGCTTGGAATATTACATTCATACCGCATTATGATCACGTAGAGCGGGTCCACGCATCACTGGCTTTCCGCATTGGAAAACTCCACGCTTTATAAACCGGGGGAGAGGAGATTGATGGCTGGAAATGGACGGGCATTCATGGGTTTGGCTACACATTAACAGTGCTGGGTTCCCCAGGTCTCCCGTCATGCTAACTTATGACTAATATTCGGGAGATGTAACATTAAAATAAATATTTCAAGTGTTAACGCTTTTCCTTCCAGCCATTTTTCTTTCAAAACGATTTGTATTAACTTTGTGGCGTCATTATTAATAAACGAATTTTAAAATATACTTAGTATTCACCTTACTAAGTATATATATATATATTGATATGAAAATATATATTTAAAAAGTGGTGAATACTAAGTATATTTTTAAATTGCTTTGTATTAATATTTATTCTGAACATTATAATAGCAGTATTAAGCACATTCATAGACAATTTAAATTTCCGAGAGTTGGATTATCATTTTCGAGGATACGTTTGAATGAACATGATCTAAATGATTTGTCGTCATCACGATAAATCAATTTCCGGAATATAGACGAGTTAGTTGGGCGATCGGTCCAAAACGTCGGGTTTCCACCAAGATGTCGCGGGTTCAATCAACTGCTTGCTAAGTCATTGAACAAGCAAAGCTTATAATGATGGTAGTAGGAGGAAAGAAAATATTTACAATAAAAAACAAATAAATTTGTTGTAGATCACTTTTATTTTGTTAACACTCTACCGGTTTCGGAAGCACCCTTCCTTCGTCAGTAGAGTGTTAGTAAAATAAAAGTGGTCTACAACAATTTTATTTGTTTTTTATTGTAAATTATGGCGAGCCACAAAGTTAATGCTTTTTACAAATATGAAACAAAATATTGTTTGATTATTCATAAACTGGGACCGTTTATCTTTCTTTAAAAAAAACACAAATAAATAACTTCACAAATTAGTTTTTAAAAACATGAGATATCAAGTAATAAATATCGTCCATAATATGTAACAAAATGTGACATATTGATATTCCCCTGCGAGTTTTCTAGGTATGAGAATTCTATGTGTAATTTTTTCTAGGTATGAGAATTCTAGGTGATATTTTTTCTAGGTATGAGAATTCTATGTGATATTTTTTCTAGGTATGAGAATTCTAGGTGATATTTTTTCTAGCTATGAGAATTCTAGGTGATATTTTTTCTAGGTATGAGAATTTTAGGTGATATTTTTTCTAGGTATGAGAATTCTAGGTGATATTTTTTCTAGGTATGAGAATTCTAGGTGATATTTTTTCTGCGGCTCGAGAGCCATTTTCTCATTTTTCCATGTTATCTAGGAAAGTCCATTTTTGCGTACTGTTTTATGAGAAAACTGTAATTTTGAACACATGTTGTTATTTTTAAATAATCAGACCGCAGAGAACTGGAAGACGGTGTTCATCATGGCAGCCACCGTGCACTTCATCGGCATCACCTTCTACGGCCTCTTCGCTTCCGGGGAGCTCCAACCCTGGGCCGAGCCGAGCCTGGAGGAGCAGGCCTCGTGGGATAATGGACCCAAGCCCGTCACCAAGGATGACGGGATGAAGGAAACCAACTTGGTGAGAACACTTCATATCGTTCAAAAATGAAGTATTACTGTATCTGAGTGATCGAATTCGTTTCAATAAATCCTGACTGAGCTATAATGTGTGTTGCTATGGTAGACGAGTTCTGCGGTAGATAAGGTGGAGTCATTTTAAAGAGATTCTTGCTTGTGTAGTGGTGTGATGTATGGTAAGAGTTCTGCAGAGGAAGGGGGGACTGCCGGCGGGTGTTCCATACTATTTTAAACCAATTTGAACCACTGTCGGTGTGCACCACTACACAAACAAGAATATGTTTAAACTGTAGATGGTTTTACAAATACAACGATTCAGCAGTATGCTTCAAATGCACCGGCATGAGAAATTTTTTATTTTTTTTTTGTTTTTCATGAATCGCAGAAATCTCAAAAAAAGGCCATTGTTTTGAAAGAAAATGAAGGGGTAATATGATATTACTATTAAATATTGTGTTCTCAGGAGAAATTTAGGTTTCAATGTCTTGTCTCGTGTGTATTTTTTATAATATACTCAATAGAGAAATTTGTCGTGAAAATGTCCAGGACAAAGGTGACTTCTGAGGTACAGATGTAATGTATTGGTGATCATGTACGTGATATGGGGTACTGGCACAGTCTGGACTTAATTAACTAATTACGTTTTTGTACTTCACCAGGATATGAGTCCAGGCACCCAGATGGTGACTCAACAAGCCCCCCCGAGCTACGGGGCCACCGCCCCAGTAGTCAAGCACGTGGCCAATAACCCCTTTGCCACCAGCTACGTGGAGGAAGAGGCCGTACAGCCTCCTGCACAGGATACCTACATGCACGGAACTGTGGACGACAGGACTTATTAGATAAACTACTGTTCAAATATCTTCAATCAAAAGCTGTAATTTTTAAAATTATTTTTTATGCACCTTTGAAAAAACAATTCTTTCGAGCACAAAATTTATTAAAATGCACAAATTATTATAAATGTTATTAAAAAATTATCTTTTATTCACTTTTTGCACTGTTAAAACAATAGACAATAGAAACGAGGGAGATAGGCCATGTACCAATATAAGTATGAAAAAAGTTTGTCGGCAAAATCGTTCACCCATACTACTGCAAACCGCATCTACACACAGAGGCGCCCCGCCTTTTATATCTACCTACACACCAAACGCAGAACTTTCATTGACTCCACCGTTCGAGTCTCCAAAGTCTGTGCAGTTTGGTCGTAGCTTGGCGACAGTCTGAACGTTTCCATACCATATCTCCATTGTTTCTATTATCCATGTTTCAAACAAACATTTTGCTCATATCATTTAAATTGCATATAAATTTATTTATGTTTTTATTACATTTTGACGTTGTATATATTACAGCTTTGATTCTGAAGTTTAGTACTATCTTGTTTGAGTGTAAACTAAATAATTAATTATTCTAGTCATAGATTCAAATAATAATCTTAATATTGAATGTTATATAGAGGAAATTTGTGTAATTCAATTATATCATCGATTATATCTGTTTAGGCTCTCCAAATGGTAATAATGTGTAAATATCAACTGCTATAGGAAATGTATACAAAATATATATTGTTGTTGAATTCTTGAAAAAAATAAAATTATTTCAGGGAAGTGAACAGTTTTCTGCGTTGAATTTAAAGCTGCGACATGTTAAGATCATTCGAACGGTTTTTCAACGCGGAATCCCGCCTTCCTTTATAACTAAGATGTTTAATAATTTGATTAACTGTTTAAAAAGTTTCTTCGACTACAGAGCTGGAAAATCAAATAAATTCTTAGATGTGTTCTAAACGTATAAACTGATAAGTGTTCTGAAAAATTCAAAAATCTTTTAATATTATCTGAAAATTATGTAACGAAAATTTTGTGGTTAGTCCTGGACGTTTCAGCTTAGATTAAGATCTATCTTCGACTAATTTTCCAACTCTGTAAATTGTTTTATGAATTCTTTATATAATGTAGACGAGGATAATAATTATATGAATAACGTGTGTAAATAAAAATAAATCGTTAAAATATGTCATATTATTTCTCTTTAAGTGCACGCTACGACACTAAAATTGCACGAACATTTTTGAAAATATTGTTTATTTCAATATAATAAACAGATGACGAAAGGCACTTTAAAATTGTGTGAACCGTGACAAGGACATCAATTTAAATACTTTTATCAATAAAGTGTTAATTGGTCATGCTTATTTTATTGAAATGAGCAACATTAATCGCGGGAATGAGCACCATCACTGGAAATGATTTATAAGCACTGCATTTTCGTACACAAATTGCACGAAATATTACTGATACTTTTTAGGAAACTTGTATCTCTTACACGAACTTCGCAAAATTTTCAAAAGATGTCACTTTTGGCAATTTTTCACAGCACCTGATCCTTTGCATCTAATATTTCTGAAGCTTTTCTAGTTGTCTTTAATGTTGCAGCACTTACATATTATCACCGCAAACTGAAAGCACTGTTGCACCATGATATTATTGCAGCACTTTAGATTCTCAGAATAGCTTATTAATTTCCTCACCTTTTTTTTGACTTAAGTCATGACGCACAACTTGCCACTAGCACCTAATTATAAATTAAAGCACCTTGCACTTACTTCTAGAAGGTTATTGAAAATGCACAACAATAGCACCCCTTTTTAATATTTGCACAATTATATATCCTTCAAATGAAAACAATAATATGATATATGAAAATAACATTTAAGGAAAATGCTTTTGTGAAATCAAAGCCTTTACAATTTATATTATTTTTATAAAAGAGAAATTAGCGAAAATGTAGAAGCTTATACATGGCGATAAGGGTACAAGATCCCCCGGCAATTGTTAAAAGTGCACTATTGAGATATATCCGTTCATTTTAATTATTAACTATAAGTCTACTTAATCAGATATTTTACATTAAATGAAACATGTCAATTTATAATTAATATTCGTAAATACTCACTTGTAATGTCTCCCTTTACACGCAGAAAAGGAAAAAGCCTCACTGGAGTCTGGAGCAAAATCTGGAGAGAATGTGATGGTTGAGTAATGTTCCGATCAAATCCAAATAAATATATTATGATAACGTGACTGAAGAGATCGACAATGAAACTTAGTGAAACATCATACTAATGTAAAAATTAAAAAAAAAAAATTACTTATTCCGACTCAACTTAACTTAACCCAACTTCCAATACGTAGGTTTCATCATTTACATATTATATGTATCGATAAAAGAATTGCTATATCAATCAAAATGTTGCCATCCTCCAAGTTCTGGTATCATTAATAAAATCTCAGAAAAATTCAACCATCGCACGAAAGCCACCGGAAGAAATAATATTCGTTTTGAAATTTAAGATAACATTTCGCAGATCATTAATAGAGCATTACTAATATTTAAGGTAATTAAGTAGTTTTTATTGTTTTATTTTATTTTAAACTATTATCGTATGGGGTGATCTCACTCTATAAGGCTGTGTCGACAATAAATGGATGCGTAGAAAAATGCAATGCTAAATATAAAAAAATATATACCTATATATAGGAAAATAATTTGTGCAAATTTGTATAGCTTTTTAAGTTAAAGGTTTTGAGTCAATGTGCAATTGTTATATAATAAGACGTTACTGTAATTATTAGTAATTAGGGTTTCGTTATGCATATTTTGTTATTACAATTATTGTGAAAATGGAGAAATATTGTCTCTCAAAATGCAAAATTGAAATTATTCTGTATTCCTGGCTCCCATTTTTGTAGAAAGCCATAAAAAAACTAAATGCATTATATTTTTCAGAATATCCGAGTTATCATAATATTCTTAAATAATATATTAGTTTTGGTTGTTTTTATTAACATTAACATTCCTACCAACTTTAAACACTTTGTAACGTAAAATTTTCTGAACTAAGAATTAAGATAATATAATTTATTGAACTAATGTTTTTATTATTGGTGCTTTCTTATGCGTTTATAAACAAATATCTCTTCAAAAATAGTACATTTATTATGCAAAAATAGAGAAAACACATCTTCGAATTTTTATGCTGCGAAAAAACTATATTTTTCAGGTTTTTCATTTGACAAAACATATTAATGTTTATTTGTTGATTTTACTATTAAAAATTATAATATTATTGAAATTGTACTATAAAGTGAATTGTCGAATTATAACATGTACTAGAAATTAGTACTAAGAATTCTATTTCAGAGCCGAAACAAGGTTTGGACAATTGGGGCACTGCTCGGGGGCGCATCTCTAAAGGGTGCAAAAAATAAATCATTCCCTTTTTCAATGACAATAACTTCCTAACATTGTAAAATTGTGCGCGTTTGGTCGCAAATCACACTTGAAATACTTATTACCATAACAGAAACAGAACAAGTCTTAAAAAATCGCCTTCTTTGAATTAAGGGAAAGTATTACAGCAATTTTACTCGTTCCCAATAACATTCAGAAAATAAACTTTCATCTTATTTTAAGGGGGGGATTTTCTTCTTTTTTTTCAAATGGGTGCTCCATGCGTTAAATATCTCGTTCCGGTTCTGTTATATTTACGTGTAAAGATATAACTAATCATTTTTCTTATGATTGCAATGTTTTGAAAGCGGATTTACCGCTCTAAGATTACCTACGATACGTTCAATATGGATAGTAGCTCGTGTTTTAAAAATACTGTATTATCATCGTTTCTGTTAATAAATGTTTTAAGTTAAAAACATGCACTTTATATAATTAGATTTATTGTAGTGGGGTATACCTTGTTTAAAATTTAGTTATTTGTGATATAACCCACGCGAAGAAGCTAAAAAAAATTGTTTTAAAAACACCTTAATTCATAAAATAATATACATTTTACCCCTTTCGTGATTAAGAAAATCGTTTTGTGAATATTTAATAATGTTTCGGTTTGTTTGCACGTAAACATATTTGCACTGTTCTTTCATAGGCCTACTACTACGATGTAGATTTTTTCGGTGTTAGAAATGAACATACTTATATATGATAATCTAGATTATGTATTTTCCGCACAATAAATCTTCAAACTTATTTACTTTTGGTTTCGTGATGTAAAGCAATAAAATTTTCGAGGCAAGACAGAATAATTGTTGATTATTCTGTCGTTAATCACTAGATTTTTTAGTGGTAGCCTATAGTAACTACATTAAAATATTCAAAAAAATATATATATATAAAATTCCACTCTACCGTCAAAATGGATTCCGATACTATGTTAACAAAAGCAATTTTTTTATCATTTGATGCACTTTTATGAATAAATATTGCACGTTTATATATTAAGTACGTTTATAAAATACTGTAATATGTATCACATCATTCAAGCATACCACGTGTCTGATAGCTGATTTATTTATTTGCAAAATGAATTGATTTATGCATGCATCGTACCACTTGGGATTTTTTCTTAAAACATTTCAATAAGATGGTTTGTTTTCAGTTAATTGAATCTAATCGTCAAGAAAACAACTCGTTTCGAATGCAAAAATTTAAGTAACGAAAATATTGTTTTGAAAATACAATTTTATTAATATGTCTATAAATGTGTACCTATATCAAACTATTTAAATAATTGTTCCCATGATTGTAATATTAATAATAAATTTTCAAATTCTGAAATGTGTATCAAGTATTAATTATTACTAAAAAATAAAAAGGCGTTCATTGCGAAAAAATGTGTTGTTCAATAATCATTATAATCAATGTTTCAACATTGGGATTTATTTGCAGATTTCTTCGATATGAACTGAAAATGAATATATACTTTTTTATTATTATTTTGATAGAACATAAGTTATAAGGGGTTGTTCGATATCTGTCTCACTGGGAAAATTCTTGCGTCGAGACAGTATTATATCGTGACAGTTCACACTGAAAACAACCCCCAGTAGGCTTCAGCGTCTACCTTTACTACATAGAAACTTTTTAATGATAAACCTAGGAAATACTGAAAGTCGCCTCCAAAATAAGTCATTTTATGTAACACCCCGAAATTATATTTTGGTAATAAAACCGTTCATAACAATAATATATATTTTATCATTTTTTTTTAATTTGAAACGAAAAGTTCAAATATTCTTCAGACACGACATTGCTATAAGTTGCACGGAAGAAAAAATTTCAGGCGTTGTATTTATTAAGTTTGTAAGCATAAATACATATATGGAAATACAAAGATAGGTATGTATACAAAGAAATATTTTTAATGGTTCATTATTTCAATTTACACCATAAAATTATTTTTTAAATTTTTAACTACAACACCTTAAAAATTTACAAACGAACAAGTCCCATACATAATAACTAAGGTAAATATACTGATAATGGTAACATCGTATAGGTAAAACAGTATGTAAATACTGAAAATGGGAAAATATTTTACAATGAACCAAATACTATTTTACAAATTATATTAACCCACCCTTGTCCATATTTCTAAAATAACATCACAATCTTACTTTCCATCGTTCGCAAAATTTTATGTACATTAATAACTACTGACTTTCTGTGGAAATTAATCATCGTCTTTCTTCAATTGCATTCCTCGATTTACCCGGAAAGCCTTTGGCGTAAGGAGGCTTTGCATTCGTTGAAAGGTAATAAATCCCCCTGGCTCTGCAAGGAAAAAAAGGTTTAAATGATTAGAATAAAATCGAAAAGATAGATCACTTACAGGCTTGAAGGGAGTTCTTAGAAGAGTCCCAGGTCCGTAGCAAATAGTTGCAGAAACAGGAGAATTCACATATTCGATTTATTGCAACAATTTTAAAACGTTCTTTCTACATTTTCTTTTTTGACCCGAATAAAAAATAAAAAAAAAATGGAAAAAAGATTTTAAAATGTTTAAGAAATCATTTGAACGGAATGTCATCACGAATTCTCAGTATTAAAAATAGAAACATATTCGAAATTTTGTTTTAACTTCAGTTAAAACCACCCGAAAACACTTAAGTATATTAATAAAACTTTCTAACACATGTCGCACAGTATTTTATTGATAAATTGTAATAAAAACGGATAAAAATAATATCCCGTCACTTCTCCACATTCGAAAATATTTAAAAAAAAATGTTTGTAAAATAATATTTCGACAACCGTAAAGAACTTCATCGGGTGAAAACATTCACTTGAGTGAAAACCTATCATTGATTCGTTTTTTTATAGTATATTTACCACACTCTGAATATTGTAAACTCTTTGTTTTCCTAAAAATGCATTTTTAAATAACTAATAAATAAATTATAATTACTCACTCTTGATTAACATGCTCCCCCATTACTACATATTCCGTATCCTTGGGTTCGCACCATCCAATCAAATAAGATATCAAACTGGGACATGGTCCAGACCAAAATCCTTCCCGACTGTTTATAGACTCGATGAAGTACGGTGTCACCTTTGTGTGGTCACATGATAAAGTTTCTGAAAGATTAATTAAAACATATAAAATAAACATTCTTCCGTTCACTCACAGCATCAAGATAAAAAAAAATAACAAAAACATTTAAAATAGAGACATCTATGTCCAATTTACAAAAGTTCTTTGATGTCAATTTAAGTTTTGCATCATATAGTGATAATGCAGTTCATTATGTTTCATAAATTAGTCAACAGATGGCAGAAATACATTCCATGAAGTTTTGCGCCATATATTTTTGTGGTAAAGCGGTCAACTGTGCTACTTAAAGTCGTCAAATGATGTCGGTAATAAATTAAAAAACAAATTTATTCGAAATAAAATTAAAATAGATACGCACTAAATATGGTATCATGAGCGCATCCTGGTTGACTTGTGCCTCCATTTAAGTAAAAGTCAGCATGTCCGTTAGGTCCCCACTGGCCCAATATGCCTGCACCGGTGTGTAAAACATCAACAAAGTGGGCATCTGTAGGGTCCAAATCTCTTGAACTGTTGTTTCCCATATAGAAGACAATGGTTGGATCCAGACCTGAAATTATGTCAGTATACTTTTAATTATTGTAGGCATTTACTTATGAAAATATGTTCGTGCGAAAGGAAGAAGGGGTGGGGTATTTAGGGTTGAAGCATAAATAAGTACCCAGGCATTAGCATAGGGGGCAGTGCAATTCACAAACTGTTTACTTTTATGTCTCAGTACCTACCGGTGATTCTTCCCAGCTTGCCCTCCTGCAGATGGTTGGCCACCAGTCCAGCAATATGGGCCCCAACGCTGTAGCCAATCAGGTGCAGTTTATCCGGAGGAACTCCTCGGGGGTGGAGCTGCAGGTACTCAACCAGCTGAGCGATGCACTGGCTGCAGAACCGCGGGGCCCACGCTATCTAGTGGCAAGTTCACGCATACATTAGTACTCAAAGATATTGATTACTTATTTCATTAATCCATTCATTCATCGCTTCATTTTATTTTTAAACCTTCATAACTTTGTGCTACTAATTTATTTGGTACTGGATCGGTTTTAAAAGGCTGCGTACATTTTCAGACTTGTAAATTTTATTTCTAAATTCTGAACTTAATATGCACTTGAATAAAAACTAGGTCGTGCACAGCGACATCACAAGGGTTGGAGTTAGATTGTGCAGTAATCCCACCGTGTCCCTCATGGACCTCTTCTCATACCAGACCTAAACCTAACAGAATCCTCTGATGTTAGTTTTGTATTCATATTTATTAATAGATTTCCCCGATAATAGCCAACCTCTGATAGGTGGGGTTGTAAAAAGTAAAAGAAGACTCATATAATTAGATCGTAAATCCAAGACTGAACATAATGGAAATGTAGTATTAGTAGGTATATGTGGAACTCGATTAGAAAACAACGGATTTCTGGAAAACTACAAAGGATTTAGGGTGTACATACTGTACATAATCAATAATGTAGATGTTATTGACAAATTTAAAAGAAAATATGCTTTTTTAATGCGGGTTTGTTCTGCATTTTAATTAATATGTCAATAAAACCGAATAACACCCACCCACCCCATTCATGTCACCAATAAGCGGTGCAATGTAAACCGCGAAATGAGAAGGTGTTCGTATAGCAGTGATTTAAGAAGTGAAATTTAAAAATGTGCGAGGTCCGAGAATTCCCAACGATTGGATGAATGAGTGACAAGTGACAAGGAAAAGGCAGCTCCAAATCAAGGTAGGATGCATTACATATAATTATATTACGTATTTGGAGACAGAATCAAAATTATTTCATCAAAATCCTATCTCTAATTTCCATTATCGCTCAACTCATTACAACAAACATATAAACAAATAAATAATGCACGTAAAATATGTAGTCTGTAATGTTATTGTCACCTGCTTTCACGCTTTTTAAACATTGCATGGGACCTTGCATAGGTACACTTGACATTGACAAATAAAAAACACTGTTTTAGTTCGTGTCTGTTAAAACTTCTTTATGAAAGTTGCCATTTCAAATGAAAATATTATTCTTCGGGTCATGGCACGGTTGGATAATCTCAAATAATAGTGTTGAAACAGAAAACTTCTAAAGTTTGTTTATTAGCGTATGAATAGACTTTATTGGCTAAAATTAATGTAAAGTATTACCTTTGTACAATTTCAAATATGTAATTTTTCTAGATCATTACCCGTAGTTCACGTTCACTTTTTATTATGCAATACTGCTATTTCGTACTTAGACTGACAAGAATCTCGAGGAATGATTTATGTGTATAGACTGTACGGAAAATTATCATTATACAATGATTAGTATGTGAATGGCCTGGGGTCAAAATATAAATGCAACTTTAATTAGACTAACCTCAATTCTACCTCATCAGTTATTACAACATTGACAATAAAATAAATGAACGAGTTCTAAGGTGAAGGATTTTCTATGCTATATATTAGACGATGTTATAGACAATTTAATTACTGATGGATTAAAGTATAATGCACTAATACATTAGTAAACATTGACATCTATTTTTTGTTATGTTCTCAATTAAGTTTTGTCGCGTTGCCTTGGTGTAACGAGCGATGTATCCAGCAGTACAAAATTATGTTATAGTTATGAATGGTTATTAACCCTTACCACTCCTTTGTAGGGTGCCAGCCGACATCACTATATTTGTACGCTACAACTCCGTTGTCGGCTGGCGGCCGACAAGATAAGATGTGCCCGCGCGGTTTATTTTCGCGCGCAAAACTTGACACGTGACGTTGTTTCTTGTGATTATTCGATAAAAACATTTAAATTCACGTTTTAATACGATTTTGACTGTTTTTGTTTTACTATAAAATAACCTTTTTGTAACTGCCTCTAAATAAATTAATATTTTGACATTATTTAAATTAGAGTTGGCTGACAACAAATATAAAAAAAAATAATGGAGTGGTAAGGGTTAAACTCTGAATATGACTGGTTGGACCGAGGAACACAATAAATATGCATAGTATATATTTTCAGAGAATTTAATTTACTTTAACCCTCAAAGTTCGTTAAAGTTTTCGCAAGTTTCAAGTAGCTTTTTCCAAAACATTTTTTTTCCTGTAAATATCGCCACTTTAATTATCAAAAGTCCAGTTTTTCACAAATTGAGATTTGAATGCCACATTTGAACTCACTACAAAAATCTTACATCGAAATAAGTAATAATTAATTATTAGGTAGAAAAAATTATTTATGCTTAATTATTAATAAGGTTAGCTGCATTTTCATTGAGAATTATAAATTAAATAATTATAATTAGATGATTTGTATAGCTCCGTTTTTGTGGAAAATCACCTCAAAGGCGATCTTAGATTGAATCTCACAATTCGTCAAACTTTAGGTGTACAAAAACAGTCAAAAGGGTATCATTTATTTATTTTTGTTAGAAAACAACAATTCTAATTGAATTATGTTTTACATGTACGTAAATCAGTTCTCAAAGCGTACCTAAATATTTCACACTATTTGAAAAAGTTTTTGTTTCTTCTGTAAAGTTTAACTATTAGTACCAAGCATGAAATTTTAAAAAGATATATGTATTAATATATATTAAAAAAATTAATATAATAAAAAAAAGGTGGAAAAAAATGTTTCCGCCCGGGATCGAACCGGGGGCCTTCCGCGTGTTAGGCGGATGTGATAACCACTACACCACGGAAACCAGATGACGTTCGGGAGATATTAAACAATGTGTTGAATGCATTCCCTGCTTTTTCTACTTAGTTCGTTACCGACAAATCTTTTTTCCCATATCTTCGTATACCGTATGTAATTGAATTATTTATGTACATACACTATCTTTGTCTGGATACGGAAATTCCTCCTATTGAGGCAGACCTTGCAAAAATCACTATAATATTATTTGCTAACAATATATATTTAGAACATAAACGTAAAAACGACTTAATAATAAATGGTGACGATAGAATCCAAAAAATACCACGTTTCGTAATTTTTGGGAGATGATGAATAGTTTTTATCGCAAATATGATGGAAATAATGCTGAGAGCAGAAAATACTTTAGACATTCCAGACACAAAAATATTGCATTTTGACTCACTTTCTTTGTTGTTCAACATTCCTTGCCGTAAATAATGACTTGTTTTTCCTCAATCACCCTACTAATTATGGGTACTATTCTCCACTGTCTCAATCTCTAAACTTGTTAATTCAAGCCAGGGCCTTGAAATTTTTGGTACCAGTCTAAATGTATTTTATCAGGGGTTTACGAAAATAAACTTCGAAGAATACCATTTATATGTGTAACACCATGGACTTTAATCAAAACTTTGTTTAGGCTTTGGCAATTTTTGTCAGTGCTTCATTCATGTATTATGTATGTGCTGTTCGTTTTTTGGAGCTCTTGTTCATCTCATTTCGTGTTATGTATTTTGTGTAATTGGACAATGTTCTGTTAATATAAAAATAGAACATTTGAGCTTGTTATGACGCCAGAGCACACCGTTTGCGAGTTTTGTCAAGAGGGTATAAAATATAAATTTACACAGAAGAGATGTTGTGTTAGTTTTATATGCAGGTGTACCAAATACCTTAGAATTATATACTTGTATAATACGCACAGCTTGTGATCATTTCCATACATTGAGATGGCAACTTGCTACACCAGCGACCTCTAGGAGCCCGGGTTGTTCGAATTGGTTATTTATACATTTCAATAGATTTTCTGTAATATTCAAGTAAATTTAAATTTTTTTATCATTGAAGATAAAATTTTATTTTAGCACTATTAAAAAGTTTTTTTTTTCTTCTGTAAAGTTGACAAAATTAACTTAAGAGATTGATTTTTTTTAAATAACCTTATTACTATAACTATCAAATATGAACATTTAAAAATGTATTTATTTAATTTACAATATTAACATAAATTGTTTAATTATTAATTATTTTTATTGAGATTTAAAAAACCTCATTGTCATTTTCTCCGGTTTCATCTTTCATTTAGGTTATGTTAATATTATTTTGTTCAATGATTAATATAAGAGTATGGTATAAAATTTATGTTATCGCCCGGGATCGAGCCGGAGGCCTACCGAGGTACAATGAGGTTTATACGTTTCAAAAAGTTATTCCAATAAAAAAATTATATTTACGTATGCTTTAAATAAATATGAATATGTAATTATCCTCATTAAACAATAGTCATTTTGGGAACAGTGGATCGCTTTTTTCCAAATACTCTATCAAAGCACACAGACTAGTTAAAAAGGTGAAACTTGAAACAAGGGATTCGAACCTATTTATTTTTATTTGCCTATACTATAGATTAAATATAAAAGTGCATTTACGTTTTTTATTAGTGGGAAGTAATTCACTGTGTACCTAATGGTGTGTGAATCACCTCTCTGTAGGTATATAGTGAGTCACCTACTGGAACAGTGAAGCATAACCAGGTAATTAAAGAAAAAAAAATTAACCCAAATAAAAAATTCTCAAATCGTCACTATCTTGCAATAACACTTCAATATCATTATCATCAGACCCACTTTCCAATATTCGACCAACAACTTTACGACCCATTGATTATTTTCTTTGCTTTGCTGAAATTTGCTGTGGAATAAATGAACTGTTGGAGAATCCTCAGTAGAATCTTCACAACTTAGTGGATCGCGATCCACCGTAGAGTTGTGGTGAGCTACTGTGTACACCATAAAATTGTCATAAAAAAACTGCTCTCTTAATTAAGACAATTGCTTTAAAATGACGATTAACGAACATCGACTAATAAAAATGAGTAATATTATGTAAGAGATATACAAAAGAAATAATAATATGAAATATTTACATCGAAAATTTTTTTTTGTCAACGATGACACAAAAACAAACTCCAACACAACAACGCTTACCACTGCCACAGAATGACTGAAGTATGACAAAACGCATCACAAGGACTTCAGTGTGTGAAAAGGATAACAACATCAAATTGTCTCATTTCTTGGTAATCCCACTGATTCACTGTGTACACCCCCGATTCGCTATTCCCACAACTACCCTTTGTAATTTTTTTAAACTGATGAGAAATCTGATATGTTAAGTCAAAAGAGGTCTATAAATAAGATATTATAGAAAATTTCTCACATTTTATTAAAAAAGTATTTTATTCCCTTTCTGAACCACCAGACCGATCAGCAGCGGCGAACGGCGAGGCTTATAACTGTGTGTACAAACCTAATAGCCTCTTATGAGCAAAAAAGTTGTGAAGTCATATGTAGGTTATCTAATATTTATTTTATGAATTTTTGATTTCTTTAATTTATTTAAAATAAATTTAACAGAAAATCTATTAAAATGTATAACAAAAAATCAAATCGCTCAACCCGGGCCGCTAGAGGGTGCTAGTGAGCATGTTGCCATCAAATGTCAAGCTACACGTATTATCAATCTAGTATATTTTTTAGTACCCATCTAACACGCATTTATGAGCTACATCTGAAATAAGCTGGTTTTATTTTGGGGTTTTGCTTCTTACGCTAACGTTTTCGACAGCCTTGCAGCATCGATTTCTGTTGTGAATAAATAATATATTAATTAATAAGTTGAGTGAGTTTGATTGGTCACCTGACTTAAGCATGGCTCCTTCACCAGCGATCCGAAGTCCACGATGAATATGTTATAATTTCCTCTGGTGAAGTACGCCTTCCTCATGTCGGTACTAGGGGCCAAGTCCCTTCCACCCCCAAATCCGTGGATCACTATCTTCACCGGGTGATTGGGATTGAAGTTTGATTTGAAGAGTGATTTAGTGTCCAATACATTGATGAGCTGTCCGAATTCTTGGGTTCTCCTGGAACAAAAAATAAATAAAATGCGAAAAAACTACACAAAAACATCATCAGAATAGAATGCAAAATATAAAACCACCTTTAAGGACGTACTCGTATTTTGAAACATACTTTAGTAATCAATTAAAAGATTGTAAATTATTTTTTAAGCCATTATACATGTTTCAATTCAATTCAAATATGTATAATATGTCATTAAAAATCGTTGCACGTTCGGCATGTTCCCTATTGTAAAACAATATGTTGGTGTGTGGTGGAGGTAGATGGATTTGATATTCAGATTCAAAATAATTGCCTCTTCGGGCCAACGTGATATTTGGGGATGTTGTGAGGAAAGCTTTTTTAAAGATTTAAATCAGGGTCTTATGGACCCACGTTAAAGTAGGGAGGGAACACAAAAGTTGGACAAGTTTCACATTCGAACTTTTGAACACAATAACGATCCTTAAAAACTACCTGTAAACTCACGCGGAAAGTGTCAAAATGTAATAAATTATGATCACGTTCTCGGCTTGAACTTCGGCTGAGCACCGTTTTCCCAAATGGTGATAGTTTTTTGGAACACACAACAAACATCACATATCCAAATCCAAAAATCCATCCGTCCGTTAACATAAATATCCAACCGTTAGGATAATATGAAAAAAAAAATTGGAAATACCTGGTGTACAAAAAGAATTGTATCCGTGGATGCGGACATCTGTATGGAGCATCCAAACAAGATGTAGTATTGAATAAATCTCTAACATTCTCCGGTCTCTTTGGTTGGTCATCTTCTTGACATTTTATATCTGGAACAAAAGGTTCAATGGTTATAACTAGACATGGGCAGATTCATTCGCAGTAGTTAATCGATTCAGTCTTATTCTCCATGTCTTGTGAATTTATTCATTTTATTCATTCCTTCAATTCTTAAAAAATAAAATACATTGTAAGTTGCGCTAGTACAGGAAATAGCATATAAAAAAATAACAATATTACTAAACTAAATAATAAACAAAACTAAAAATGTATATACACCATAATACAGAATAATGGTTTCCTCTTTAAACACAATTTTACCTGCCAAGCAAAAAACTGACTAAAAGTGAGTAAGTGACGCTCAACTACAGAAAATAAAATACAACAAACGGAGTCACCCCGGGAATGCAGGAATGAATTAGAAACTTCTGGATAGTGTCTTGCAGTGACTTGCGGTGACTTGCAATGACCAAGTACGAACAGACTCGATATCGACGAACCAGAAATGAAGTGACTACCACATCACAACTGAATACGGAAAACATTTCTTACTTCATTAAATTAATAATAATTTCCTTGTTTAAAACCACTGTATATAAATATGTATATGTTTCAGAAGCAAAGCTTTCCTCGTCAGGGTAAACAAAATATCTACTAAAAATAATGACATACATAGAAAATAGAACAAATTAAAAACACAAATAAAAATTAAAAATAAGTGATGAAAGTAGGTAAGTAACTAGTTAAAAATGTAAAGATAATTGACATATTTTTTTAATATGTAATATTAATTTTTTTTAAATTTGAATTAGAAATTTTAAAAATAAATTATTTTTATTATTAATATAAATAAAATAGCAAGACATAAAAAATAAAATATTAATAGTTATTATTATTAAAATTTACATTAATAATATCATAATTCTTAATTCTTTGAATAAGGGAATACGGAATACAATAGCGAATAAGAATGAATTCAGAATACCGGGTGACTTGCGGTGCCTCTCAGAATGTGCGGGCTACGGACAAACGATGAAATGGATTTTTATGGTTTACTGTACGGTAGATAGAGTCACGCACATTACGACAATACCTCTTGCGATTTTGCGGCGCCGCCCATTATTATCCGCGCCGTAATTATTGTGCGGCGCGTTAGAAATACGGATCCTAGGCCTAAGGAATCAAGAATTAAATCCGTGTCAAATTGAGAATTACACCGAGTATGTGAGGAGAATGAATGTATTTATATCATTCATTCATTCAATTTCATATAACACATTCTGTTGTAACGTGATCTACTTCCTTCGTTACTGAATATTACTGATTAATATGCAAAATCATTTTGTAACTTGAGAACCTGTAATCTATAACGAGTCAATTTTAGTATCTAGATTCGAGTTGCAAAATGCGTAGGCATTTACGTTTACAAGTCATTCACTCTGTTTTAATTACTTTGCAGCCTAATAATACTGCAAGAAATAATTTACCTTAACGATATTTAAATGAAGTTTCTACAGATTATTATAATAGATAAGTAATTATAGAAATAAATACATTTGAATAACTAAATCAGATGAAACAGGATTAGACGTAAAACGTTAAGTAAATTTATATTATTTTCGGCATCAATAATAATATAGAAGAAATATGAGTTGTCAATTTGATATGCTTTTAAGCATAGTTAAGTGTATTGTATTTAAAATATTCTTATTAGAGTCGAAACAACTTAAAACGTACTAATAATATGCAAGTTTTCGGGTTATTTAATAGATACACAATACACATATTTTAGTTGCAACGATTCGCTAAGAGTAGATTCAATTTAACCCAAACCGCGGTGCGACACATTCCGAAAGGAATGAAAGGGAAAGGTTTTCTTTGGGTCAGTCTGTGGGTTACATCTATAAGAAAATAAGTTAAGGCTACACGGTTGCATCATTCACTAATGGTCATTTATAAAACGTATATGAAATAATGCCATCTTGTAGTTTATGGATCTTCTGAGAACGAAAATTCGCACATAAAAAAATAAGCCGGATGTAAAGAACTATTAAAAATAGAATTAAGAAAGTACTATTTAAATATTATGAATATGTAAAACCTCTGATTAATTTTTGGCCATAACAAATTCTTATGTATTTTTATAAAATATATATATATTTTTTTAAATAATGTGATCAACATAACCGCACTTGAAGTGAAATAACACAAAACTGCGCGTTATAAATATTCTGTTAATATTATTATTTTTTGTTCAAAAAACAATGTTTTTGTAAACGAATTTCATTTTTACGTACACTACAGTATTTTGTTTCCTTTTATCTGTTGATAGATTGGACGAAGTTATGCAGAAAAAGTCCAACCCACAAATTTCCAATATCGACTTTTTCATGTTTTCTTACAGATAAAACATCCAAGCTCCAAATGAAATAGATTTTTTATAATTTCAATTTCACTTCACGAATGCTGTTACATGCTTTATTGTCAAATTTTCAGCCGCCTTTATTTCAGCTTTATCTATTTGGAGTTGGACGCTTTCTGCATAACCACCTCCAATTATCATAATGATGTACACTCCTCTTCTGCACTAAGCAAATGCTTCAAATAGAAGAGCAGTATACATTCTGAAAATGTCCGACGAAGTATTTTGTGAATCGTTATGTATGAAAAAATGTACTTAAACACCAAAATAATTATAATAATGACAAAAATAAATAAAGACTCAACTCAAAGAATTAACTTCTTTCGCATATATTTATATTGAAACCGAATTTAGTATATAAACCAAGTACGTAATAATTAAGGCATTCGTTTATTTATTATGTGATTTTTACGACGAATTTATAATGATGCAATTTTTGCACCACATTCACGCAACCTTTTTATGTTTTTGAAGTTTCCGATAATAAGTCTTTTTCGGAACCTATTCAAAGGCATGTCGAAAATACAACAACTTTCATATATGGAAAAGGTCAATCCATTCCATTGCCTACATAGGACCTGTCTGCATTCAATATTATCATTGTATCATACAAGGAACTCCCCATTATGTTATTCGTACAATGTTGAAAACTTTCTCCGCCGGCGAATCAGAATTATTATTTCACCATTTTTTTTATTATAATTATCATAGTTACGTTTAGCAGCAGTGAGAATGTAATCATTTAATCTGTATTGAGAAAGCGTTTCCTACCTATTCACAAACAAAGACGTTAGACCTTAGATGGAGAAGTACGTGATATTTAAATTACGTATATAAAACCGACAAGAGAGAGAGAGGAAATACCACTATACAAATACATCTACCTATTATGCAGGAGGTACGCGGGGCAGCAAACATTTATTATCAAACGTTGAACTCCGACGTTATGAAATTTGAAATTTTATTTTCCGTCTCGTTTTAACTTATTTATTTTAACATATTTTTACTGCTAATGCATTTTACATAGTTCAGTAATTAAGATTTTCGGAAAAGTAAAAAAATACTGAAGGGTATAGAAAAATTGCGGTTATTTTTTGGGAAACTCGCGTTATTTTGGTGAAATTCGCTTTTTTTTGGTAATATGGGATTAATTTTCAGCAAACATCGTGGTATTTTGCAACAAAAGTGGGGCATATTTTTTTATACTATGTTTTATTTTTTATTATTATAATTCGTTTATGTTTTTTTAAATTGTAAAATTATGATGACAGTATGCGTCGTTTTCAACTTTTACATTTTCGACATTGCTTTATAACGTGCAAAATTACTTTATTTTTCACATACCAGAATATCGTGTGAAAAATACAAAAATTCACTGTTGTTTACCCGAAAATTGCGAATTTCGCGATAATTCGCAATTTTCGGGTGACAATGGCGAAGTTCGTGTTTTTCGCGTCAAAACGACGACTTTTGGGCAAAATATCGCTTTATCGCAAACGCTAGGTTCTCAGATCTCTAGTAATAGGCAAACCCAACATTTCTCAGCTGGCAACATAATTTCCATCACGATATATGGTGCAACCTGCAACCCTTCCTTTACGGTGCTATAAAATCCCCCGAGCTCCGGTGCTGTATACTTAGTGTACAGGGTACACATTTAGAATTTTCATAATTTTTTAGTTAAATAAATATGAATAGTTTACATATATTACTTATCTAAATCATTTTATAAATATTAGGTACAAAACTAAAATATTGCTAGTGCTAAAAATGAGGAAAAAACATCGGTCATGCGAAAAACGCATGATACGTCCATTATTACTGATGATCGCGCATCGTGGCACGGAGGGTGAAACCATGTACCCCTCTTGCTCACTAACGAACCACTAAGTAAGTTATCAACGCACACAGACATACGTTTGTATTGACAAATTTCGATAAATACTTACGTATTCAATTATCTTATACAATTTATATATGTTTTGCTGAGGAACACTTAAAATATAAACTACGTGTTTATTATATAGATATTGAAATTTTTAGAGACATTTCAAATCATTTGACAGCACCGGCAAGGAGGGGTTAAAGCAATCATCAACTTCTGTCAAAAAATAAGAGCATGCGTCACAATTAAATTTAAATATTTAAAAAATATGTAGGAACAGTTTTGAAAAACACATGCGGATAATCACTTTCTTTGTTTCACTTTTGTTCTTTCTTGAAAAATATTTTATTTCTTGTTTTCCATTGAAATATTACTTTATAATACGAGCTTTGATCATTTTTTTCAAAAGTAAAAAAATCGAAGAACACACAAAAACGTGACTAACCTATCCAGTTGTCAAAAACAAACCACTAATCCAAAATGGCTGATAATGCTAACATATGATAAACATATGTGTACCAACATAACAACAAAAAAAACGATAATCGAATGTACACAGCCCGCGAAAATTCAAAATTCACCCTTTCTTTTGTACACACCTCGTATATGAAATGTATCCAATAATCCAAAACGCGGGCGAAACCGGATACTAAACCCAGCACGTACATTAGAAAGTAAACACAAGTATGCATTTATAAAGCAATCATCACCATTAATTAACCCTTCCGTACCATACGTATATTTGAAAAAAAAAAGATTTTTCTGTTCAATCTTGATTTCCTCACCATTACGTTGTTTTTTTTTTAAAACGTAAGATTTTAAGGTACGTTTTTATATCATTTAGAAAAAAATAACTAACTCTCGATTTTTTTGTGTACCCTGTATGATTGATCAATTTAAGTGAAACACACCCTTAGAGACCGAATGTACTTTCAAAATTACTGAAAAAAAGTTTTTCTACAAATTTTAAAATATTTCCACAAGTTGTTATCAGGAATCAAATAGGTATTTTTTATCACTGCCAGTTTAAATTCAGGTCTGAAAGGGTTAACACGAAAGCACGGCCAAAGTAGCCATGTCGTGTGTTCATTAACTATTGTTATGCACTAAAAAACATTCAAAATCCTCAGATTGCATTACAAAACAAGTTTAGTTTTTTCTCAACTCTTCATGGACATTTACCGATACAAATTGCGGCATTTAACCTTCAAATCATCGTCTGATAAAATCTAATAAAAAACAAGACCGTCAAGTTTCTTGTTAGTTACGTTTCAATAGGTTTCATGTTATGGAAAGAGAGATCTGCTAAAAAAATACAAACATAAATATACTTTATATCCGATGATATCCTTAAATTACAAAACCGTATCGGTTTAACGTTTTTGGCGATTTGCATCGAAGTGACCTACTAATTAGTGGTACATATTTTAATGATTATAAAGCTGGTATCTGCTTTCTGAAGCGGAATACGCTTTCCGACGGTGAGTTCTGGCGTCATGAAATTTGAAAAGCATTTTCTGTTTGCAATTTCAAGGTCAACGCTCTGTACTAACGCTTACAAAGTTACTCCCACCATGAGCTATGGGGCTTTGAAATACCGATTTAACTGTACAAAAAATGGGACAAAACGTAAAAATGTTTCGTTCGCATTTTTTCTTGTTCGATGAGTAAAAAAAAATCGATTAAAGGGTGTTTTAAAAGACGTATGTACGTAGAATATGACAACCCTACAAAAAGAAATGAATTTGAAATGTTGATCTTGCAACATATTAAGTTATTATTCTTTTGATGTTTTATGTATTTGGTCGTAAAATATATTGAAAATAATTACCGAGGGATTCTGAAATCCATATATTTACAACGCAACTTTAATTTATTTAATTAACACTTATACTATTATCGCATTAGGACATAATAAGAATTAAGCAAAGACACAAAATGCGAATATTTTAATTTGGATTGTAAAATATTACATGTTTTTATCCCATTACTGAAAATTTGGAAACGTATTTTTTGTTGTTAGTTTTTATTTCAAATTTTGTAAGATTTACAAAATTATGTTTTATTCAGCTATCATATCTTCTCGTATAATTAAATACATTAAATTAAGGAAGCCGGCACCAATAACTTAATCAGAACACACCTCCATGGAATACTGTACAACGCATTCTGCACATCTCTGTATACGTCAGAAATGTGGGTAGATTACACTGCATCCTAATGGCATAAGCTAAAGGTCACCTACAAAAATGCATATCGCTAACTATTCAGTCTACCGAGAGAGTGCAGCGCTACGGAAATGTTCCTAAAGGTACGAGTGCATCCTTTCAGGGCACTTCTCTGCCACCGCATGGGAAGCTTACGGTACAGAGCACTCTAATCTAAGAATGCCATCATTACTGCCATGGCTGCCTGGATGGAGTCCCCTCTGATGGCCCTCTGGAGATGGGAGACCGTCAAATATCCACCATAAACGTCTTTCCGTATTAATTAATATTTTAAACATTATTTTAATTAAGTTTCTTTTTATGTATTATTATTTCTTTGTATGTGTTATTATTGCAACCTACGGATCGTATTGCATTACACTTCCCCTGCAAATCTTCTGGAATAGATCATTATTATTATGAATCAATTCTGGTAAGATATTCAAGGTCAATACTGATTGACTGGGAAGGTTCAGGAATTCATCCTTAAAAAATAATTAAGAAATAAACTTTTTTTTCTGAAGTAATAACGTCAATCATAGCATTATGAAATAAAGCTCGTCAAAAGGTTTAAATTACAAAAATATTCCACTAACATTGTAAATAAAATTACGCTTTTAGTTTCCAATCCACGATAACAGCTGAATATGCGACATTGACAGTAGACTCAAAGAGTTCAACGCATCAATAAATTTGTTTTTTATAGATCAAGGCTATCGTATGGCTATTAGAAAATTTTGCATATATTTTTTTCTGTCTAAAAAATGTAACCTTTTGCCTACTGATAATTTCAACCATTTTCTAAAATCACTTATTTTTTGGCAACATTAATGACACCGCTTTTTATATGTAGGCACATCAAATAGTTTTGTAACGCAATTAAGTTCTTTATTTTATTAAGCTTTGTGCCTATTCATTACATGGCAGAGCGTCGCATGAATGGGAACGTGCTAATTATATCTAGTATGAAAAATGAAAAAGACAGACGTAACTAGGTACTGATGGTATAATTAAAGATGCCACTTAAAAGGTACGCAGTTGACTGATTGCGTTAAACGTAAGATTGTATGACCGGTGAGGCATGATTAGTTGTAATTAGTTGTAATGGCGATGCAAAGATAGTCATTAACTAAGGGAAAATATAATGTCCATTCGAAGCCCTGAAAACAAAATCGAAAGTGAAGGTATAAACCAGTTATACGGAATGAATGAATTCTGTGCTTTGCGTCTAGACAGGTGACAGGATTCAATTCCATAATCGAGTAAACAAATTTTGTCGTGAGATTCCGATATAATATGGTTATTTAATAAATAAATATAGTTGCTGCATGTCCAAAATCTACGAAATTATGTATTTTTGTAGAACGATGCACAAAAAACATTTAATTAGGTTAGGAATCATGACTGTAGACAGATTCTGTCTGATGTATACGGATATACCAATATGTTGCACGACGTTAAGGCAATGCATATTCTGAAATAGCATTGAAATATGGTAGTTCCAACGTTGTCCTTACGATGCTAAGATTGAAATTGCCTTGACGCATGGACCACCTGCCAGAATTTTGGCGAAGGTGTATTCTACACAAGTATTTTAGTAGAATCTTGAATAAGATTGTTTTATAATATCTTCAAAAGATTGGTATTCTCGTTGTGGCATCATTATTAATAAATGAATTAAAAATTACTTTGTAATCTAGGTGCATTTTAACAAGAGTCTAAATTCTCATTTTAAATTGTAGGGAATTCGTTACGTAACAATACATTGATATCTACATGTTTTGAAAGCGGTGCTTTCATCATCAGGAATATATTAATACTAATAATAGTCATTCTAATGATGAAAGCATCGCTTTAAAAACATGTAGATATCAATGTACTCGTATATTTATGAAGTGGTGAATGCTAAGAACGAATATAATTTTAAAATCATTTATTAATAATGACGCCACAAAGTGAATACCAATATTTTGAAGATATTATAATTTTGTGTTAATTTATTAATATTGTTTTATTTCGGACGACCGAAAATGATCATAAAATTATTATTTTTACCATTAGTCTTGTTAACACCAAGAAAGATATAGTTCCGCAGATGGATTTCAAGGTATCTAATACTCAGAAAATAGCTTTATTTGGACCTTATTAAGAACCACCCTACGCGCAGCTTGCTGATTAGGTGGAAATTATTTAGTCACTGAAGAATGTTCTCATTGGATCAAAAAATTGCAATTATTTTTGCTAAGACATCATATCCGCATTTTTTGCCGTTGATCGCCTTGTCCCAAAAACATAATCGATTTCCTTACCAAAAGAATATATTTAATCGGACACAATGCATCAATATAAAAAAATACGCAAATTATTTTCAAGTGTTATTCTTCTAACCTTGTAACAGATTCTTTAAAAAAAAATTCTAGAGCTGTTTGTATGGGTGAAATCTGAATTAATCAAATATTATTGCATGGCCCGTGGAAAAGTTGTTTTGGTTAAAGTAATTTAGCACACCTTGATACCTTTGGTTGATCGTAGGTTAGTTTAAGTATCTCATAAAGATTGGAACTAAGGTAATATAATACAGATATATTACGAGGTGTTGTGTAAATAATATTTTCCCAGTAAATAACATTCGTGGACAGCGGACATGTGAAGTAATTTATAACATGCACATGTCATAATATTAACCAATGCTACGGAATTTTTTTATATGTTTTAACTGTTTTACTATTATTACATAACAGAAACAATTTTACCTAACGTAACACACGCTCAATGATAGGACTAAGGAATTGGTTTATCGTTTAGTTGGTATGTGCTTCTTCAATGGTGGAAGTGTTCGTATATACCTACATTAGAAATAAAAAAAAATATTTGACATCGTTATACACTGAAGAAAAGAACTTTTTTTCTTCTCTGCGAACGGAAATTAGAATTTAATCATTGAAGTAAATAATATGAACATAACCTAAATGAAACATGAAAACGGAAAAAAACAACAGAAAATAAAAAGATTTCGGATTTCTGGGACTCGAACCCAGGACTTCTGCCTATCCGGGGCAACCGCTTTACCAACCAGTTCAATTTATGTCATTTTCATCGATATCATATCTCAAATTCAAGATTTGTCAATATTATTCTAGATTTTTAATCCCATATTATTGGCAGCTATCTTTATGATGATTACAAAGTTCTTTAATATTTTTTTTTCTTTCTTTCATTAGAATTGTTAATTTTTTTTGCCTTTTTTTGTTGTTGTTTCTGAAGGTAAAATAAATTTTATCATGTGGTTGAAGTTATTCTCATTTTTAGGCAAAGGATGCAAAAAATTAAATCAAAATACGTCCACAAACGTAAAAAGTGCAGTATGTATAATATGGATTTATTGTACAAATTCCCTTCTGATTTTTACAATCGGATGAATATTTCGACCAAAATTCGCATTCGTGTTGTAACCCATTATCCTATCCTCTCAGGTTATCCCATTGTCCCTTTCACCGTAATTCACACTTATATTATATATACAGCTATATTATATATTCTGTGTTCTTATGTCATTTGAATTAGTATATAAATAATTTCTTCAAATATTTGGTAACTTTGTGGCATTATTAATTATATAAATTAAAAATATACTTTGTATTTACCACTTTAATTAAAATATATAAATATTTCTCTACATGTTTCGATAGCAATGCTATCATCTTCAGGAATAAATGAATACTAAAAAATAATTTCAAGTATAGAAAAATGATAAAAAATTTAAAAACATAATTTAAGAATATACAAAATATGAGCATAAACAAAAATGAATTAAAGTAGGTACGTAACAGATTAAAAATGTTAATGACAAAATAATTATAAAACATTGAATAATACATTTAAATTAGAAATATAAATAAAAATTATCATTATTAATATTAATATGAAAATAAATTTAAGAGATAGCTATTTTAAAAAAATATTTGATTATTTATTAAATTTAATTCGCTATTAACACTTTTTCTTATTTCTAAAATTTCAAATTTATCTAATTGTAAACCAGTTGTATTTGTATGTAAAACTTTTAAACCTTTATTTATATCAAACGAATGATTGGTTTCTAAAATATGATTTGCAAATTCAGAATAGTTGTTATTATTTAAACATCTTAGGTGTTCCTTAACCCTAATACTGAAATTTCTACAAGTCTTTCCGATGTAAAAATAGTTGCAATCATTACAAATCAATTTATATACTCCTGATTTATTCAAAATATTATCTTTATCTTTGTTATTTAAAATGTATTTTTTTAATTTATTATTGGTATAAAAAGCTGGTTGGATAGTATTTGGCAAGTTTTTAATTATTAAATTTGCGGTATTGTTATTTAAAAATAATATTTTTCTCCATTGTTTATTAACATCAGTTATTTGTGGATATACATAAGATTTAATAAATTTTTTCTTAAGCTTTTTGTTTAACATATTGTTAATTAATTTAGTACTATAACCATTATTTATTGCAATCTGTTTAATTATATTTAATTCTTTGTTAAAATTATTATTTGATAATGGTATATTAACTAATCTACTAAGCATAGAATGAAAAGCTGATAATTTTTGAGAAAATGGATGATTAGAAGTATTATGTATAACAATATCTGTATAAGTATCTTTACGATATATATTAAATTCAAATTTATTATTAACAATAGAAATATTTAAGTCTAAGAAGTTTATGTTAAAATTTTGTCCTATTTCTATGGTGAATTTAATTTTTTTATGGATTTTATTTAGAAAATTTAGGAAAATATTTAGTTGTCTTTCATTCCCAGTCCAAATACAAAACACGTCATCTACATATCTTTTCCAAAAATAAACATATTTTAATAATAAAGCGCAACTATTAAAAATTTTATTCTCTAAATTGTCTAAAAATATATCAGCTAATAAAGGGCTAATACTAGACCCCATTGATAAACCATCTTTTTGTTTAAAAATAATATTATCAAATTGAAAATAGTTTTGTTTTAAAATAACATTAAATAAATTATATAAATCTTGTGATAAGTATATAAATGATTGAACCGGTGCAGTGCAGCTTGGGAGTTATTTTGCATTACGGAACCGCTATTAATTTATGGAAATACCATTGTATAATATAACGGAACCGGCTTTGTGAAAGCTTTATAGTATGACGGAACTGATTCTCCGGTCAAAGAAACAAAACAATTGAAATCCTCAGGTACGTGTATAAGCAAATAAACAAACTAATACGACGCTTTTAGTACATTTTATTTGAGAAAGGAGTGTAAGAAGAATGTATGATGCAAATGTGAATGAAAGAAGAAGCCGGGGACGCCCGAGGAAGATATTGCACGATCAAGTGAATCAAATACTTGAGTCGGGCCATGTCAGAAGTCAGAATAACAAAAGAGAATGTATGAGGGGTTGTATGAATGAGAAGGAAGCAAGAAGTGTATGCCAAGATCGAGTTGTTTGGCGGTCCGTCCTTTCTGCCTACTCCTGCGAGGAAACGGCATGATGGTTAGTCAGTTAGTTATTTGAGTAAAAGTTTTTCCAGTCACATTGGTTGTATGATTTTACGTTACTGTTTGCTAAATTATTAATACCATGAGAAAATATGATGTTTACTTAATACAAAATAAAAGCTAGTGTTTCCAATCAGCAAATTGATCACACATACTTATGTTTAGATCATAAATTATGGATATTTTTAGCTAAACTGTAATCAAATTTTTGCATAAGTCAACTCTCAAAATCATCATAATTAAGTAATTAATAGGCTCTAATAAAATATTGTCGTCGAATTACTTAAAATATTCTCGGCGTAAACCGACCTGTATGAATAAAATTCGTTTTCTAATATGAATAATCCACGAAAATCTCGTTTCAGATTAGTGTTACCTTCCATAACTGTAGTAGATATTTCCAGAATCTAAAAATATTATCTCAAAGCAATAAATTATAATAACAGTCGATGGTGTTAAAAATAATCATTTAAAAAATATATATATTATTTGCCATCTTTTGGCAGGAGCATTTTCATCTCAAAATGAAACAAAACAATACGAAAAAGTGAAAATTAAATTTCACAACACCATTAAAATTTTCTGCTGGAAATGTTACTATAGAAAAAAATACTATTATATATGTTACAGAAATATTGGTCCGGATATCGTTTTTAAAACATGTGTGAGAAATTTATTTACCCGAAGCCTAAGTTGCACAGTATCTTCACCTTGATTGTTGGTAAGAACTTTGCACCAACGAACAGTGAAATCGTCGATAATTTTTTTGTAAATCTTTCAAATTAATCAATAACACTTTCTTTATATGATGCTTATTTCACATAATCACACTACATTGAAAAAAATCTGGGATCAGAAGATCAGCAAATTTTCTACGCGAGATTCTCTTTATATTTTGGAGAATTATAACATCCTGATGAAGATTTATGTTAGCCTTCTACCTTGTAACATGTTGCCATGAGGATATTAAACATAATGCAACAGTTTTCTTTTTCTAATTATTCTACGAAGAAAACGTTACAAATTAAGATACAATATCCTTATATTAATTTAGAACCAAAGGCTACGTATCACTATTTACGTTGTCACTTGTCAGAAATGATATGTCATACCTTCCTTTCTTAAATATACCTTCTGAGAATTGTTTGTCACTAAGCAGAGTTTTTCAGTGTAGCTTTTAAAATAATAATAGCGCATTTCATCATACACCTTCCACACAGATAGGTATTAAAAGGAGATTAATAGTTGATGACGAATAATGACAATGGAAAGTGAGGAATGTGAAAACGATTTTTAAAAAATCAGAAAAGATGAGACGTTTTGTGAAAAAAGTAATTGCTTTGAGGTTTTGATGACACTTTTCCCTTATTTAAAAGCAGAAAATTAACGTTATTTGATTAAGATAGAGTAATTTGATAAAATAAACAACACGCTCGTAGATATACGTAATATGTTTGTACTTAACGATGTTCCCTCAAATAAGGGGAAATTAAGAAATATTAAAACAAACATTACAAGGTGAAACTAACACCGTGATCATTTTTAGAATTTTCCTCACGTGCTTGTATTTATTTTTGATGTGCTAATTGATAAGTTTATTTATCTGTGTATTATGTAAAATTTGAGAAATTTTAGGTGCTTGAATCAGTTCCAAAAAATCAACGCAGCCTTCAAAAATTAAAGGAATGAATTATCATAAATCATTATCGAACAAAGTACATAAATATTATAAATAAATTAGATGGGTGGTTTCTATTATCAATTATTACAAGGAAACGTTCCATAAAAATTGTATTTACCTCTGCATAAAAATATCACCAACAACAATGAAATTAGCCACAAGTTTTTTCTAACTTCAGTCATTTTGCACTTTATTTAAAATAGTATTTCGATTGTTAATAAAACCTTAAACTAATCACAAAACATCACTTTATAATAAATAAAACTATAGTTTTTAAAATAAAATTATGTAAATATTCTTTTTTCGGGGACCAGAAAGTCAGGCGGAATAGGTGAACTTTAGGTTTTTGAAGAACTTAAGTTTTTAAAAAACTTTTTTATTAAACAAAATGTTTTTATTTTTAAATTCATTGGTCCCAAACGGTAACTGCTGAAGAACCGGAACGTTCATTGGTAGAACCAACCGCATCGGTTGGCCGCGAGAAAGTGTTTGATCCGTAGATGCTAAAAACGAATGGTCTTGTCGAGCCTACCAAACATGAATTCAGAAGTCACCAACTGGCGCCGCGGAAATAAAAATCTCATTTGTACTTTTGTCCATGAGTCATGAATATTCACTCCACTTTCACTGTCTTTTCCTTGTTAAATGGCAGGGGACACATCGTTTCGGAAAGATACTTTGTGTACGTCTTGTTTGTCAGATTTCAATTTGCGAATTTCAGATAATCTAAATGTGTGTTGAACAAAATCTATGGAACGTAAGATGATACATAAAAAACAGCATAAATCGAAAAGTATTGAGAAAATCAGCATCACTCCCGTCATCTTATGACATTTCTCGATTTTGTTTGCTGAGGTCCTGGCTCTGGAAAGTTGTAACTCCTGTTTGATCAGTTTAACTTGTTAATCATAGAGTATAGTAAAAATAAAATGTATCAATTAAGAGGAAATCTTCTATAATGATAAAAGGTTTTTATTTTTATTTTAAAGGTTCAACAATTGAAATAAACAGTAAAAAATTAAAGATTTTTCTAAATATTTAAGTAAAAATTAATTTTGTTATACTACTTCGGATAATATCTTGCATCCATCAAAAGATTGACGATATCAGACAGTATATTTCACTTGTGTTTAAATATCTCATATAAAAACCGAGACAAATTAATAATGAGAGTTGATTTCACATTTTTTTGGTTACTGTGTTAACAAGACCAATATCATCGGTTACCCCTTCACTCTCTGATGTTTTCTAGACTTCCTTTTTCTTCCCGAAATTTTCATGATCATACTCCTTTGTAATACTTTACTTCTTATTTGCTTCTCCGGTCTGCTTTCAACCAGATAAAGAGACTTTTTTAGCTTGTCCTGCAAGTACTTCCCCGTGGTTATGAAACCACGGTATTTATCGTACATTGATTAAGGAGGCCGCTAAATACGTATAACGCCACGGGACCGTAAATTAAATAAATAGACACATTTGAAAGAAACAGATCGTTAAAGATGGCCTAACTCAACTGGTTCTGGGCTAGGCACATTGCTCGATCAGAGGTTAATGATAATTAAATAGTGCTCGAGTAAAGAGACAGGTGGCAGAAACCCGGCCTGGCTAGAGATTTGCAGGTCTGACGACATCAAACGAGCACTCGATAAAAGGTGGAGCAAGACTGTTGCTGGCAAGAAGGAGTGGCTATCCAAAGGAAAGACAAATTTCTGATGGAGGTTGAATAAGGATAACTGAGGCTTCTAGAGCTACCAGATGCAATAAAATAAAAACTAAAAACGGGAATCCTACACAATTTATAAAGTGTAGGTGCTAGAACACAGTTAAGCCAAAAAACTTGCATTCCAACCTTCAGTTAATGATTATGATTCCTGTTTTTTTTTTTTTTTTGTATATTTATTTCTTGCTAAAGCAATCCCGATGAGTTTCAAAACTCATTTTAGGACGGGAGGAATTTACAATACATAAGTAGGAGATAGCACATACAATTTTACATTGACAGCAAAATATCAAAAATAGAAGTTTCACATACAGACAGAAATAATTTTATAAGGCCAAGTTAAATAGAACAACACACAAGAGAAAACATATAAGGGAACAACAAAATACACAAATATGGATTTACTGATTTTCATTTTTAAAAATCCTTAAAAAGTATTCCTTTATACCATCATTTTGGGATTTTTTATTTTTCTGGATGGTTTTGTACATATCTGGAAGCGAATTATAAAGTGTGTAGGCAATGTAGTTTAAAGATTTTATTCCATATTTTGTAGTGTGTGTTTGAGGAATGCGGATTTTATTGTTATTTCGAGTATTGTGGTTGTGGATGTCTTGATTGTAAAGTGGCTTGACGTTAGTGTGAGTTGATTGTTGAGTAATTTGTAGGATGGTGCTGGTGATTTCATACTTAGGAAGGATCGTGATTGGAAGGATACCGGAAACTGAGTAGATGTCCCTGACATGAGTGTCCCATGGAAGTCCAAAAACATTTCTGAGGGCTCGGTTTTGAACCACCTGCAGATCAGGTGGAAAATCAGAAAATCAGCAGACCTGCAGATTTTGATTTGACATCATTCGTTTACTTCAAGAGCAGAGGCCTAGAACGACCTACCAAACTTCTTATCTTTTTATATCACTCTAGTGGAATATCAGCAGGTAGACACTCAGATTGCTCAGGTGAAAGACCACCAATCAGAATCGAAATACGTTGCTTGAAATGGCATAAGCCGTGTTTGCTGACCAGATTTGAATAAATAGATACTTCTAAAACCTTCATCTCCCCGATCTTCTCTTCCCTACCCACTTCTTTCAGGATCATAACATACCCCAATTGGTGATGCCGTAATCTCACTGACTTCGGGCAGTTGAGACTGTTATTTTAATCTTTGCAGATATTTCTAATAAGAATCCCTTTGACGATTATACAAAACTTTTTTTCTTCTAATTGTTGCTAAAACTACTTATAATGTGGTATTAAATATCATTGATTATATTGCCTGCGTGCAATGATATTTAAACCCACGTACGAATTTGTATTACGAGTCCGCCTGGCCACAGCGGTAAGAGCCGTAATACTGTAGTAACTAGTAACGCGTTCACTTTCGATACGCTTCCACTGTGAAAGTGACTGCAATTTGATGAGCAGAAGCGAATTGGTGCAGAAATACCATGGCGCAATAAATATAGATGGCATTTTATTGATATAAATAATGATGATAAACCTATAAAGCGAAATAAATGAAAATAAACTCTGTTTAAATCCACTTTTATTTTTTGTATAAATACGACTAGTTTCGATTCGACTGAATAATCTAATGAATAAATGATCTAGGTTTTTTGAATTTGCGGAACATTTGATAAGTACTCATCATTATTTTCATCAATCTACGGGAATACGTAAATATTTTTCACAAAAATGGAATAGGCCTATGGTTAAATAACTTAGAAGCCCTGGAAAAAAAAAAACAATAAAAATTAATAATAGCAATTTACTAAATAAACAAAAAAAAAATTACTAGTTCAATTTTGAACATATTTCCGTTCCCTCTAACTCTCAATCCCCTCAAACAATCAACCACCTTACTTGACGTTCTGTTATCTTCTTTATCTTTGGTGGTTTTTCCATCGTCTATATAATTACGAGTATGTATATTATATTGTATATTTCTATTGTTTTATTGTTGTCTCCCTCTTAATATTGTATCTCTCTTTTCCCCATTTTTACCTCTATATATACATGCACAATCCTGTTATTTAATTAGTGTATTGTAAGTCCTGAAGGTGAATCAGTCGAATACAAACTAGTCGACGTATTTATACAAAAATAAAAGTGGATCAAATAAAGTCTCTTTTCATTTAATTCATCGTGTCAATCCATATTTATTGTGAAAATCTGTAAAGCGAAGTTCAATGCAATGAAACAGAAATTTTGTAAATTTATTGATGGACTATATAAATAACGATAGACAGAACTAGGTACTCATCAATAATACACGTTGGTGCGAAAGAAACAGACTTATTAAAGTAAATTGTTTTTTTAAAACTTTGTTGGTAAATGTGTGGTTTTGAATCTCTCAATTTGATTGATGATCTTGGTATTTTGATGTGACTATTATAACGGTTTTTATTTACAACACGATATTAGTTATTACTGCATAATGAGAAAGTTATATAGCTTCCATATATATCAATGACGTTCTAATGTTGTTTATATTGTGGATACTGTACGTGTGCGCTGTATAAGGGTGGGCCGACAAAATCTGCTTTGCCACAAGGATCATTGTTTGCTTATACTGGGTTTTTACAGATGTTTTCATTGAAGTGTGAACAATCCGATTATAAAAACTCAATTAGGAAACAATAATTTCAAAAACTTTATTTTTTATTTATTTAAGTTTTTAATCAGGCAGAACTGGGTGGATAGTGTAAATCCAATCTGCCATATTACATGAGATATACGAGAGAAATGAATATTATAAAAAAATGTAACATAATAATATTAAAAAAATGTAAGAAGAAAATGAGAAAAATAAAAATAATTAATAAATGATAATTACATAAAAATATAATAAACAAAATGAAAAACATAATAGTTAATGAAAACTTAGAATTAATTAAATTAATTTAATTTAATTTAAGCGATTGTCTTTCAGTGTGGTAGCCGGATCATCTGCATCCATCGCTCATTGAGTGGAGAGATGAGCCACTCGGATGCAGCCACGACAGTGGCGTTGGTTCACTTCCGTGTTCTGCCCCAGAAGCTGACTACACGGTGGCGTAGTAAGGCGGGGAATGAGTGGACCCTCTCTTGAGTGAACATCGTAGAGGCACTGGAGAACCTTCGAAGTTGCAGAAGTTGCCTGCGTGCGTTGCTATAGCACACCCTCGGCTTGTCCCATTTCGCTGCTGGGTATTGTGTCTACAGCTCAGATGTGTATAGGGCAGTGCAGTATGTCTTAAAAAAACATAGTTACATAATACAAATAAAAGCAAGAGACACAATAAAAACGAAGAGAGATACAAGTTATACATGATATGATTAGTCCGATCATTATTCCATATTTTTAAGCGATAGCACATTTTTTCTGAAACTCTACAAATTATCGACAAAAATATCAACATTAGGACACTCTATCGTATTATGTTGTCACATTTGAGACAGGGCGCAACCACGCAAAAAATGTGTTGAGATGGAATGGCGTCTTAAGCAATAGTAAATTGTAACGTTTGTTTGAATACTGCTTAGACATAATGCAATATCGAGATGACCATAAATTATT
Source organism: Halesus radiatus (assembly GCA_022606495.2). NCBI lineage: Eukaryota > Metazoa > Arthropoda > Insecta > Trichoptera > Limnephilidae > Halesus > Halesus radiatus. The sequence continues at coordinate 143,751 of JAHDVE020002121.1, forward strand.
TTATGTTAACATATTAAATCAATCAATTACCTTCTATATTAAATGTATTAATGTGGAAGTATTCAAGATGGCTGTCGTATGATCTGAGACGGTCATGTAGACAACATTTAAAAGTTTTTTGTTATATTTACAGTAATGTGGATTCCAAAGTGTTCCATATTCCAGTTTACTTATATTAAGGCGTTGTAAAGGGTTAGAATTGATCGGGGGTGCATGAAAATTATATTACAAATCAAGTCATCCATTTATTTAATGTTGAATAAATTAGTGAATATTCCAGAAAATTGCTTCTTATTTTTTTTTAACCAATTTTTTTTTATAAATTTCTTATTTTATTAATAAAATTAAATAACTTAGAAGCCCTGGAAAAAAACAACAAAAATTAATAATAGCAATCTACTAAATAATCAAAAAAAAAATTATGTTTTACCAAGATTAATCTTGGTAAAACATAATTTTAAAGGCACGTTTGATGTCTGCTTTACTGAGAAAATTCCTGTGTCGAAACAGACGCAAGAAGTACATAAGTTATATAATTAAATAACAAAATATAAGAACAAAGATGTGAAAGAACTTTTAAGATATTATATACTTTTAAAATCCAGGCGAAAGTAAATTTAAAAACACAATTTAAATTGCATATGCCTGGAGACAAAGATAGATACAAAATTGAGTAGGCAAGTCTAAGAACTTATATAACCCATATTTTTTTTATTACAGTGGGTTAATTGACAACACCGATAATCCTTCAATGTTGTCCATACCGGAACTTGTTCATACGAAATCACATGTTATGAAAAATCGAGAAGGTACCTAATTTTTCGAACACACTCAATCTGAATAATGTAACGATATAAGTATTAATTATTGAAAATAACATCAATAACTTTCAATGAAAATATGAAACAAGACACAGGAAATATAAAAAAATGATACGGTCGCGACTGAGACATGAACTCAGAACCACTATTCTATCCGGGACTTGCGCCTATACCAATTGAGTTACCGAGACCTTGTTAAAATTGTTGATCGTCCTGAATTTAAAACTAATTGAAAACTGTTTATTTTTACAATCGGTCCACCCTGCTGTGGGTACATACAACTTCTACTCTCACATATTATTTTTCACTGTTCATATAATGAATGGTGTGTTTGTTATTCTACTTATAAGTAACCAAACAATTTGTACCCAAAGACATTACGTAACTGTAAATAATAAATTTGTTCTCAAAACAGATAATGGATTACGTTCACTTGCGTGTGTGATTTCACTTCAACGTTGAGTCAGATCAAGTGTGTAACACTAACAGTAATATGTTTATCATTATTTTCGTAAATAATACTCTTGATAATGTACTTTATTATGTATCTTGGTAGGTACAGCATTTTTGTATTGCCAATAACTCGATGATAAATGTGAAGTTAACTCAGGTTTATTATAGGTGTTATAAGCGGGGCAAGTTTTTACACTATTGTGTATATCAATTTATCATATCCAGCACTCGCGTTTGATTTTGACATAGTCTTAGCATTCCTGCAAAAAAATCTGAGGGATGCAGTAGATAATAGTATCCAAACTCTCGCATGTAAAGGTATCGCATAAACTTTTTTTGCACCCTTTCTACATCGTTTAAAAAGATCATCTTTAGGTCTCCATATTACTGAGCCACTCTCGAGAATGCTACGAACCAGGATAAATTAAAACATTCTTTAGAAGCTCTCATCCATAGGGTAGGTCCTTTAGGTCGTCAGCTCATCTCGACTGTAGGCGACCTGTTTTCTTTCCCAGCGTAGTTCCACTATATAAATATGTGTTTAATTTTTATTTATTGTGAAAAGTGCTTTGTTTACTGCATTGAATGTTCCTTTGTTTCCTGATGTTAATTTCATGTCACCACCCGAATGTCACATTTAAAAATAACGTAGGCGAGTAAATTAATGGATTATAGCTGGAACCAGTTACTTTCAAACTATCTACACACTCTATTTCAAATACTTGAAAGAAATTATAAAAGGACATTCTGGCGATTACCTGCTTACCATTAATACGAACTATACGAGATTTACCTTTATAGTAAACTAGCTGATGTGTACTCGGCCTTGCCAGGGATTTTTATTTTTAATAAAGTTATGAAGTTTAAATTTTTGGTTGTCGATTGGGTGCCATAATTGATTTGATAGCGAAAGTAATGCTTTTTGACGACTATTACTATCTATAAATAAAGAAACACTATTTTGAAAAGTTTATTTCATTCCAAACATTTTTTTTTAAGTTCTTACGTAGGTAGCTACTTGTGTTTTCCATTTTGACAATATTCTACCCAAACAAACCTTTTTCTTTTGAAAATGTAATCTGTGGCTAACCAGAGTGATATATCTATGGGCTAACCTAAATACAACATGGCGGGTTCAATGTTTTTAAAACTAATTTTAAAATATTTTGGCAACAGTTTTACATATAGGCTTTCATTCAACTACTCTCTAAACCTTTCCGGAACTAATAAGAACAAACTGTGATATTTTCAGCGAAACCGGTCTAGTAATTTGCGAGAAAATCGAGTGAATCATGAATCTATATATATATAGATTCATGATGGCATAACGATTACTTTTACCTTGTAATATATTAGGGTGTCTATGACAATGAACACCAGCTATGTAATTACCCCACATGACTTACAGGAAACACTGCGTGAAGTTCAGTTAGGCCATAACAGGGTTTCCATAATCAAAGGAAACTGGAACGCTCTTTGTCTATGATCTAGGATGAGATCAAATTAAACATTATTATGTTTCTGTTAAAAATCGGGTAGGGGATTTTATGTTGCTTATCGCTAAAAAGTATAACTTTTTTCATGGACATACACCCCTTTTTATGGAGAAATTCTATATATATTTCATGTAATCGAAACTGAGTTTTCCGTTTGATATTCCGCTGAATTCTAGCACCATGTAGTTATTATAGGTAGGTAGATAATTATTATTATAAAATAGAAAAATTGATTTCTATGGCGAAGGTCCCATCTGAGCATTCTGAATTCATTCTACTATGTAATGCTGATTATTCATACATCCATAACATTACATGAACGGCCTTTCAATAAAGTGATTTTTTCCTCGGTTCAAAGATCAGTTACATCGATGTGGATAATATTGTGAAAGTGCGGTGAATCAAGTTACGAAGAAATTCGTATTAAAACCAAATTAACGTCACGCGAGTTGAGGACAAAAATATGTCAAATATTTTATTCATCATTGCGATGACCACCGCGGAAGAAATTTTCTCTGTAAATTTTTAATTTTTAAAAATTTGTTTGTAAATCGTTTTTGAAGTGATGCTTTGTGCATAATAATATATGTTATATTTTATTTTGTCATTAAATAACCAACTACACCATTCAGAATTGAAACGTTGCTTGAAATGGCTTTTAGCCGTGTTTGGTGACCAGATCTGAATAGCCAGGTATTTCCCCTTTTCCCCACCTTCCTCTCCCCCTTCACCTTCCCCTCCCCAATACCTTCAGCCTCACAAGATTTCCCAATTGGGAATGCCATAGTCTCACTGGCTCCAGACGGTTGGGAGGAGTTTGGGACTCTTGTGGGGTATTCATATGAAAAAAAAAAACCTAATATTATTTTTGCTCCAGACACGTTCCCAGATAATTGCAGATAATATAATAATGTATTTATTCTTATAGATTGATACAAGGTAATTGTTTTTGTTGTTACAGATATGGAGTTACTTTTGTGATAAAAATTAGGGCTTCTACATGCAAATAAAAAAGTGAATCTATAGAATACTACATAGCAAAATATCTAATTATATAAAATATTTTTAAATTTTTATATGTTTATTAAATAGTCAAATAAAATATTAATAAAAGAGTGATAAAATATTACTTAATTAATGTTGTATCGTAATAATTATTTCGCATGAAGATCATGGTTCAGTATTCATTGCCAACTGAAGTAACTCTTTACTTTCAAACTGTACGTAAACCATCAAGTATTTCCTTTCTCGGATATTATTTCTTAACGCGTTCCTTCGCCTGTGTTTATTACTGTTGGCAATAAGAGTTTATATTTTCTGCCGTCTTCCGCTATAATTTGACCGTCACTTTCAAGAGAATGTAAGTCAACGCCTCCGTAAGGCAATACGAAGTCATCTGAAAAACTTTCAATATATTTTCCGGTGGTCCAATGTCCTTTGGCAAATGGCGCCTGGCTGTTGGTTGTTAAAAAATACATTCCACGTGCACTGAAAGAAAAATAAGTAACAAATATTGTTTTAAATAAATAATAAATATATTTTTTTTTTTTGAAGAAGAAAATTTCTTCTGTAAGGGTTTCACTTTGTAAATAAATATATACCTATGTGTGCATGATTTTAGAAAAAAATACGTTTTCCTACCAACTCATCAACCATCATATAAACAAATCTTTCAAATATTAACCTCCATTGCGACCCATATAGTACGGGATATCATAATTGTATACTAAAAACGTCAAGATTGAAAAACGAAATAACTAAACATCACAACATTGACATTTTCTCAAATACCATAAATGCATTTAATGTCCCAATTCAAATAGCCATAGCCTATGATTTTTTTATGTCTTCATAAATAAAATAAAATTTAAAGCCAGCAAAATCTTTGAACCTTTTTTTTGTGACACTATTTTGTCTTCAACATTTTAACATCTTTGTTTTTGGATATCGTGCAAATAGACAATATCGTTATTGCACTATCGTGTTTTTGCACGCACCAAGTTTTAGTGAGATAGGTAAATAAACATTGTTATTTGTAATTAAATCATTCATAAACTCTTTTATTTACACCACACATGTTGTAAACACATTTATTAGAGATATTTACAAACCGATTGTATATATACGATATATTATGTATGATGCTTTTATGTAAATATTTTGTTTGTGTTTCTAATAATAAAATAATTTAAAAATAATTAAAAATAATAATATTAGACTTTTGATCGGAAGATTGTGGAATCGCAATGGAATAACTTATTAAATGGTAGTGAAATATTTAATCATTGAACAAGATAGTATCGACAAGTCAGTGAAAATTAAAACAGATCAAATCAAAGAAAGTTAAAAAAGGAAGCGGTCGTAACTGGAACTTGAAACCAGATCGACTAATTGAAGATAATGTTAGTATCTAATTCTAATTGTGAATGTGAGTTCGATAAAAATGACAGAATGTAGGGAAATGATGTCTCAATTATTCACTTGGTAGATACGTTGGTCCCGGTAAGACTAGTGAATCCGGGTTCAAGTCCCATTTGCGACCGTTACATTTTTATTTTCTGTGTTTTTATCTATTTCGTATTTTCATTAAGAATTATTGATATTATCTTTTTTAACGACGAAATCATTTTTTTCGTATTATATTAAATGGGTGGTGCCATCTGGTGTTAGGATATCTAATGCTGATCACTTTGATGGATTCGCAAACAAACGCCATTTCGCTACTAGCAGAAAAAACTAAAAAAAAAAAAAAAAAACTAAAACTTAAACGCTACACAACTCTCTCTTAACAAATATTGCTTGCATAATTCACATAGATCGTCTCATTTTTCTATAATTCCAATTCAATCATCGATTCCAATCCAAGTAAATATCTTCCTGGGATCAACCCAACTTCTTACATTCATGTGTGCAATATTGTGAGTTATGTATTCTTCTATAATTTCTTCAAATGTTTGGTAACTTTGTGGCATCATTATTAATTATGTAAATTAAAAATATACTTTGTATTTACCACTTTAAAGTGGTAAATACAAAGTATATTTTTACTTTACCACTTTAAAGTGGTAAATACAAAGTATATTTTTAATTTATATAATATGTATTCTTCGTTTTCTTGTCTTCTTCCATACAATATATATCCTAACCATTTAGGTGTCATTTTCATAAACTGCTTCAATACGAAATATTTATTAGCGAGGAATTATTGTGCGACGAAAAGCAATATACCTGGCAAAGGTGTGGGTGACTGCTATCCGATGGTGAGATCACGATATCTATTATTGTACATTTGTTAAAAAAAACTATGGATACTAAAGCCATACCGCTGATAGATCCGTTATACCCTCTCCCCTTTCTCATTAACTAAGCGTGTAACATAACGTAAATGACACAATGGTGTTCTCAGTGGAAGGACCATAATAACGAAATCGATTAAATTTCTTGCTCAATCTAGGCACCGTGCTGCAATTAACACGATTACATTCAACACAAAAAATCTTCTTTTGAAGTTGCACCTACCTCCTTAATAATAGAAGTTTCATAACAACAGAGTGCCTTGTCAATGACATGCCGGTAAATAAATTATGCGTTATTGAACTGGGATTAAAAAATCGCATATCACTTTAGTTAAAACCTTTTGCATGACTGAAATGGCAGTCATTATTACCGTTTCAGAAGTAATTGATTTTAGATTGTTATTAAAAGCACTAATGTCCTTAACCCAATTCGTACGTTTATCTGTTCCTACGTATCTTCCATTGTATAAATTATATCATTTAATTGGCCACGATAGGCAATCATTGGCTGGACACGCTTTTTACTATAAACTTTACAATCATTAGCATTTACTGTGAATTTTATCGGTTTACACGATAATCTATCTTAGATCAAGGATAAAAGATTGCAGCATTTAAAATGGCGCTAAACGCCGCATTCGACATTTGTAATACAATTAATACTATTAGTTATATTTCTGTAAAATCTTTACGGGTAGTTGGAAAAATATCTAATGATTCCTGTGAAGAAAATTCATGAGTATCGTTCTCACTATAAATTTGATGAAACGTATACTTAAATATCTAAAAGTGGTGAAGTTCGAAAACTGCTGAAGGCTGTTTAACGTTTTTCCTCTAGTATTTATTTCATATAGAACTTAAAGTTTACAATTTAGAACTTTATTCACTGGAGACCTTAGTCATTTTACTTACTTCTTCTATAAAATTTACATAAAAATCATGTGTAGTATTGCTTATTTTGACATACAACAAAGTGTGATTTTTTTTTAGTTGTATTAAGAGGAATTAAATATATTTAAAAAATTACATATGATTTTTAAAATGGATGCTTTATGGTGAAGTGATATTTATAAACTAGAGGCAACATTTTTATACATATTTTGTAATACCCTGATGAAGGCACGGGTTTGTCCAATATTACCAAACGTAAACATTAAAAAAGTGGTAGGTAAAAGACGTAATATTTTTAACATTAAAATTAAAACACATTTCGATTACAACAATGCATGAATAACGTAGACATCAAGGTTTAAATTCTTTTTAATTAAAGGTAAAATAAACAAAAGTAGGCAAGGTAAAATCCGGGTTTAAAAAGCATTTTTTCCGGATGCCCATTGGTGAATAATGACGTATACTGGAAATGACATAACGTTTTCATAATCAATATAACATAACGTGATTGTGCGAATTGTCAAAAATCTTACAAAAGACATGCAAATCTCAAAGAAACTTTATTATCTAAGTATGAAAATCCTTCGAAAGTGTCATAACTGTTTATGTCATAACTTTAAGAAATGTGAAATAACTACTATGAACTAAAAATTTATGGACTTACATTAGGCTAAATGAATATGCATGTTCATATTACCAACAATTATCTAGTTACTTCACAAAGGTACCTGTGGTCAGTACGTTAACAGTATATTACAGACGCTAACGTAATTTTTTTCCAGTTCAAGAGTTATGAGAACCGCCGGTGTTTTTTGTATGTCTGTAACGGATTGGAACGTGAGATGAACGTTAAACTCGCGGAGATGAAAGTAAAAATAATTCAGAACGGCTCCGGTGAAAGTTGAAGCAGGGCTGACAAAAGACGAATTTAAAAATGTTATCTATATAAAGATATATATATGTAGGTGATGTTTTCAACTTTTTTCCCCATTGTTAATTTGACAATCGGAACAGTTATGGAAATTGCGCTCCCACAAAAAAAGGTGCCAATTAAAGTGCCGAAGTTGTTAAATTGCTATAAAAATTTTCCACAATTATTTTGTATTGTAAAAATGCATACACAATGTATGCATATGCTTTGTGATCGTTGCGTTATCCAGTACAAAACACGTTTTGTTCCTTTATACAGTTTTAGCTAGAACAAGGGTGTAGTCTGATTTATTATTATTTTTACTATCATATTCCTTACTTTCATAAACATACACACAATTAGTGGCGTGTTGTCCATAAAGCCTGAAAAGCTGTACCTATCCCAACAAAAACAAACCATCAGAAGAAATTGTAGAAAAAAAAATTAAAAGGTTACAAATTTCTAATCAAAATGTATTTTCCATGATTTTAGTAAGGAACTTTTACGCTCATTTATTTAGTTGGCCGCAACAATCAGCGGTAAATGATGTTTTTTTTTATCAACTAAGTGGTAATGAAGAAAATAATTTACCTCACGGCTTATGTTATCTTTGAGGATGCTGTGTGGAGGGTTTAAAAAAGCTCTCCAATTTTCATGTTGTCAGAGCTCACGATTCGAGTTTTTTTTTTCTTTTTTTTTTTATTGTGATACCACACAAGAGTCCCACCTGCTTCCAGCCGTCTGGAGCCAATGAGAGTATGGCATCCCCAATTGGTATATGTTGTGAAGCTGAAGGTATTGAGGAGGGGAAGGAGATGGGGAAGAGAAAGGTGGGGAAGTACCTGGTTATTCAGATCTGATCACCAAACACGGCTAAAGTCATTTCAAATGACATTTTGATTCTGAATGGTGGTCTTTCACCCAGTATACCGCATGGCTCTTCTGTTGTCGGTGGTAGATACAAATATTCAAACGTTAAACATCAATTTTTGTATGAAATTTTGATGTTGCCAAAAAAATACCGTTTTTTTAAGTTAGACGTTTAAAATTATACTTTTTTATTACTGCATTACGATATTAAGGAAAAAAAAATTCCATCCAAATTGTCCTTCTGACGAGTATCATTCAGTATAAATTCAAATTTTGGGAATTAACTGTGTAAACGAACTTAAAAAATAAAATACGTGTATTTAAATTTGACATATTTTTAATATTGAATTAATAATTTGAAATATTGATATATTTTTTAAAGTTACTCAACTTCCCCATTAAAGTTTAATGGGATAATTTATTCATTTATTTGTTTGTAGATCTACAAAAAGCATACGAACGAGTTGACAGAAAAAAGTTATGGAAGGTGTTGTCCAAGTATGGAGTGAATACAAATCTTATACAGGCAATCGCATCTCTGTACGAGGGAAGCGTTGCATGTATTGGGGCAAACAGTGATTTTACGGGGTGGTTTGACATCAAAAAAGGTGTAAAGCAAGGTTGCGTAATGTCACCGTGGTTATTCAATCTATACATGGATAATTGTATGCAAGAATTGATAGAGGTGGGCTTGGGCGCAAAAAAGCGTAGTCTGCAAGTATGTTGCCTGTTGTATGCTGATGATGCGGTGCTGATTGCTAATAGTATGGAAGATCTACAGTCCCTCGTATCTAGGATGAACGAAGTATCTACCATATGAAGAATGAGCTAATGATGAATGCAAGTAAGTCTAAAGTCATGGTGTTTGAAAGAGAGAGTACGAAAACAGTGTGCAATATAGTTGTGAATGATGAATATTTGGAGCAGGTAGACGAGTTTCTGTATTTGGGAAGTATGTTTACGAGATATGGAAAGACTGATAGGGATATTGAAAGAAGGGTGAATGCAGGAAACTCCATTAACGGAGGACTGAACGCGGTTGGCGCTAACAAAAAGTTGTCCAAGGAAGCGAAGCTAGCAGTCCTCAATGGAGTGCTGATAACAACCCTGATGTATGGCAGTGAGGCATGGAACTGGCAGAGGAAGGATGAAAGTAGACTGAATGCTGTAGAAATGAGATCTCTGAGACGAATGTGTGGTAAAACCATGTATGATCGTGTGAAAAATGTTGAGATTCGTAAAGAATGCAAGGCTGATGTAAGCGTAGTGAGCAAGATTAAGAAAGGGACGCTTAGATGGTTTGGGCATGTAGAACGAATGAACGGAGAAAGGAGTGTAAGGAGAATATATGACGCGAATGTGAATGGAAGAATAATCCGGGACGTCCAAGGAAGACGTGACACGATCAAGTGAATCAAATACTTGAGTCGGGCCATGTCAGAAGTCGGAATAACAGAAGAGAATGTATGAGACGTTGTATGAAAGTGAATGAAGCAAGAAGTGTATGCCAAGATCGAGTTGTTTGGCGGTCCGTCCTCTCTGCCTACCCCTGCGGGGAAACGGCGTGATGGTTAGTTAGTTAGTTAGTTAGTTTATTTGTAAGAAACAAACAGCTTTTAAAATACAGCTATATACACGTGTACAATGGAAGTTTAACAAAAGTTAAGTTAATAAAGTTTCTTGTGCTAACAGTGGTTAAATATGGATGTTTTATTTATGAAGCTAACGAGATAAAGAAAAAAAAACAAAATAAGAAGGAAGGTGGGAGAGGAAGAGGAAGATAGGTACTTCAGTTAAATATTTTGAAAGGGTAATTGTGAAGAATGTCAATATAGAGCCCTTGAGGTAATTTTTCACAAAAACGGCGCTACACAACTCATCCAAGTATTAGCACAAATTCAGGGAATTTATCCTAAGATTGGTCCTGCATGCGTTCACATAAAAAAAATCGGTTTGTCGAGTTGGTCTTCACGGTATGTGAATGTTTATAAAGTTAATGAGCTCTGGCGAGTCGTGGCCATTATTCATAATTTTAAATAATAATATTTGATCAAATATTAAGCGTCGCGTTTGAAGCGTGATGAAGTCATGGAATTTTAAGGATTCGGTATTATTTGCAAAGTGTAAATTCAATTTATAATTTATATGCTTAAACAATAATCCAATTGAAGAACAATAACAAAAAAAAATAATAAAACAAATTAAATTTATTTGGATTTGAACCGCGACCCCCGGATTCGTAGACAAGGATCGTAACCACTCAACCACGGAGAGCCTCAAATAGACTTTATAAATGATAGTAAGTCATAATATATGTTCAAGAATCAAAGGAAACAACACTCTCAAACTCTGATGAATTTACTTTGTCAGTTAATTACCGACAAACTTGACGCATTCTTTTAAAATAACCCGTCAAACAACTATCATAACCTACAGGTAGCTACTGGTCAATGAATAAATAAACCACAAATGTAATATTAGTTAATTTTACCTACGAATGATAGGTTCCAATTGGAAGTAAATATAATATGTTACATAATTTATTACACAGTGCAGGTACGATGCATATATACCATAGCACCAAACACGAAAAGGGCTGGGTTATAAAGCCAGTAATACAAATGTGTTCTAATCGTTGTTGCGGAATATAATATAATAAAATTACTGCCTTTAGCGTTTAATTTGACAGGAATTTAAACGTTATTTGATATCACTACAGAGCAAATAATACATAGAGATGTTCTAATATGCAAGGGGAAGATAACAAAATAAGAGGGAAGGGGGGCGAGCTAGGCGTGCTACCAAATTAAGTAAAACGGCAACTGAGTAAAAAGGTACGGCTTGTTTGCAAAAACCGAATGTTTTGTTAGAGTATTTTCTTTAACCCTTTTGAATAAATGTTTTGTAATTTGCTTACAGTGCACTCAATTTGGCAGTGAACTAAGCTGGTGCCAAAATGGGTGTCACGTGATTTTTGCCTTCATGGGGAGCTTGTGAGTTTTCGTTTTTTTTGTATTAAGTAATTGCTTGGGATCGTGAGCCCATATGTGCTGAATCCGTACAGCACAGCACCTATGGGAATATCGTGTTGCTCTTCAACCGTAGTATTCGTAGTATAGTATTAAACGGCGCGCTATTTATTATGTGCTTATATTATAATGTAACTTAGTCTTATTTTGTCATATTTTTAATGTAAATTCACTGGATATTCGTTCTTTAGGGAAAACCGTCACTGGTGGCGATATTGCGAATGTTTTCTGAGGGCTTTCTGAGGCCTGCGGATTTAAGTTAATTGAACATTTAGTAAATTTAAATACGCAATGTAATCTTCAAGGTATGTATTATGATGTTAAGTGAGACAATGGCACGCTTACTTACTTATAGTTGACACAACCGTAGTATAAGACGCGTGTCTTTGAATTGGTAGATTATGGGTTATAAACCCGTTCAGTATAGTAGTCCCAGACAGAGGTCGTACATACGTCTTCGGCGATCGTCCTGCATACTTCCTTCTTACGTGCCTTATACGAAAACGAAAGACAAAAGATGATGACATATGTACGATCTCTCTCTGGGACCACTATATATAAATATATATATACATATATAAATATATATATATATTTTTTTTTCATATAAATGTTAAAAAAAAGATGAATGCCAGTGAAATACCAATTTGAGGTTATGCCAGGTATAGGCTTATTTTTTAAATAATTTGTTTAGCCTTATGAAGGAATTGTAATACGTTTTGAAGGTAAACCTGGCGAAATATTTATGTAAGTAACTAACTAACCATCTCGCCGTTTCCCCCCAGGGGTAGACAAATAGGACGGACCGCAAAACAACTCACTCCTACATCATACATTGTCTCATACATGTTCTTCTGTTATTCTGACTTTTGGCATGGCCCGACTCAAGTATTTGGTTAGTTTCATCGTGCCATATCTTCCTCGGGCATCCCCGGCTTCTTCTTTCATTCACATTCTCGTCATATAATCTCCATACACTCTTTTCTTTCGTTCATCTACATGCTCAAACCATCTAAGCACCCCCTTTTAAATCTCACTCATTACGCTTACATTAGCCTTGCGTTCTTTGCGAATCTCAACATTTTTCACATGGTCATACATGGTTTTACCACACATACACTTCAGGGATTTCATTTCTATAGCATTCAGTCTACTTTCATCCTTCCTCTGCCAGTTCCATACCTCACTGCCATACACAATAGTTAATTAATGTTTTTTTTTAATTTAAAAAATGAAATCCGAATTTGATTTTTTTTTTTAAATATAAGCATCCAAGAAAATTAATAAAAATAAGTTTTGTTCTATTCAACTATCGATAAAAGAGAAAACCTTCATCAAAATCTGCTAATTAACAGAATGTGGTACATGCCAATATCCAACTTACGTGTTAGGTGTGAATTCCCCCATAATGACTTCTTCAGGATAGCGATTGAGATCGCATCTTCCGAAAGTGTATTGAAGCCAAGAGTCACACTTCTTCGCGTAGAAGCCGACGGCGGTGTTAATTGATTCAGCAAAGTATAAAGCAGTTCTCCAGTGACTGCATCCATCCACACCTGATATAAACAAAGATTAATAGTGCATACAATTATTAGAGATGTAGACATCTATCTGCTCTCAGTATCGCCACCTTAACAACATATCCAAATAGAAGATTCCACTGGCTCCAGACAGATGGGACTCTTGCGTGGCGTTCAAACAACGAATGTACATGGTATAGATAAACGCGTGATAGCGCAACTCCTATTTCTATTTTAATTATAATTTTATATTGAGGGTGTACGCATCATCAAAAAAACAGTAAGTCTAAACCTTAAAGCAAATAATACATAGAGATGCCATAACACGCGAGGGGAAGAAACCAAAATAACGGGGAAGACGGGCGAGCTAGGTGTACCGCCATTTAAGAAAAACTGCAAATAAGTAAAAATGTTCCGCTTTTTTTAAATGAATATCGCACAAGAGTCCCAACTGCTCCCAACCGTCTGGAGCCAGTGAGACTATGGCATCGCCAATATGGTAATGTTGTGAGGTTGAAGGTATTAGGGAGGGGAAGGAGAAGGGGAAGAGAAAGGTGGAGAAAATAACTGGCTATTCAGATCTGGTCACCAAACACGGCTAAAAGCCATTTCAAGCAACTTTTCAATTCTAAATAGTGGTCTTTCACCAGGGTGATACTGAGAGTATCTTCCACTCTGGAACGTGCGCAAATATACTATATATTATTTTTAAATGAATTAGTTGTGAAACATCACAAATTAATTAAATAAAATATACTTGCGCACGCCGGGATTTGAACCCGCGACCTTCGGATTCGTAGTCGAGAGCCTTAGCCCTTGACCATCGAGGCCGTCAAATTAACAAAAACGCTTTTTACGCTTGTTTACAAAAACCAAATATTTTGTTAGAGTATTTAGTTTGACCCTTTTTATAAATGTTTTGTAATTTGCTTACAGCAGACGAAATGACCCGATGTAAACGTGGACGGAAGTGAACTAGGTTGGTGCCAAAATGAGTGTTTCCGCCGTCCGAATGGTACTTAGGGCAAGTCTATTAATTTTGACGTCAGTGGTTAAAAGCTCATAGGATATCTTCAAAGACAAATCAGAAAACATCAAAAGGTTAACGTTTCCGGAAAATTTAAAATCATTTACAGACATGGCACAAACTTGGCAGAAAGTGATTAGGTCCTTGTGTAATAAGTACTTACCTCCGCGACGATGAGATAAAATTCTTTGCTTTAAGCCCAAATTGATGGGTAAGAAGAGAAATTTAAATAAATTAAAAATAACATCGTATAGAAAAATCAAACAAGATGGCACATATGAATGTATTTGTGCACACCGACAGTGGTTTAAACTAGTTTGGAACATAATCCCTTCTTATCCCACAGTAGTCCTACGATACAGTACACCATTCCACAAACACGGATTTATTTATTCTGATTTACCTGTATGTATCTCTTTGCGCTTTGCTTGAATGTTACACCGTGTGTGTGAGAGTGGAAGATACACAAGTATCGCTTCGGAAGAGATAAACACTCACGGCCGCTTTCACCAATTTAGCTGAGCGACCGCTAAATTAAAGTTTAATATTGCCATTATTACCTACCTACAGTGTAATCGCGATTGAGTGAGTTAACTTCAGTTCAGCTTTAAAATGTCAAAATATACATAACCATTTGCCGATCGGTCCCAATGACAGCGCATTCAAAATCGTAACTTTCTTAACCCTTTGATGCGGGAAGCGCACCTGTAGTTTAATGAGATATTACATAAATCCTCCATACATGTAATAAAGGGCATAAACTCGATAAACTAGAATCTTTAGAAATTACTCGCTTAACTAATAAATTAGACCCTAATTTTGTTATGAATAAACAATTAGAATCTTTTGTTAAATCACCGCTGTTGTACCCATTGTAATTATCGTAATAATGTTGAAAGTAAATATGTATTTAGTTTATATAATGACCATTCCTACTCCAATGCAAACATGTACCCCTTCAAAAGTAATTAAAAATTCCCACACACCATAAATATAATAATGATTTGATAATAAAATTAGACCAGTACTAAGTCATATTACTTGTAAGGTTTTTCCCGGTGATTAGAATACTAGAATTACTAAAACGACCTAATAACAAATGTAATTAAGATAATTGAGTTAAACCCTTGTAGTCCACCCCTCTTCCCCTCCTCCATATGTTGTGTATAAAAACCATAGATTTAGAATAATTTGTACCAGTCTGAAGATGACTCTAACGAGCTGAAACTCGGTTACGGTCAAATAAAAATTAAAGTGGAAAAAAGTTTTAAATTTGTTTTATTATAATATAAGATACAGACATATTCTAACCTGGCAGGTCATTCCAGATTAGGACATTATTTAAAAAAAAAAAATCTTTGGAGGGTATGATTTTGAACGCACAGGACACAATATTATAAAACACTGCACATTGCATGATATTGCAGTTACTGTTTAAATATTATTTGTAATTGATGTTATATTTATTAGAAGGTTAGTGGCTAGAGAAGAGTTGGTACCCATATAAAAAATAAAATTAAAATATCGATTTAGGACTGAAGAACGGATTTTTAAAGAATGAATGGAAAAAGCAAAAAAAATCTACTTGAGGTTTAACAAAAAAAAAATGTATACATTTTTTCGATGATATTTATTAAAATTTTAATTATTTTTCTTTGTTATTTAGAATGTCGCAGACTATGAAAAGTTTATTTTTTTCTGTAAATTTATCTTCGATAAATTGGGTATGCAATGTACAATAACAGTTAATATATATAATAGTAGATAAAATGTTGGTGAAATGAATTTGTGTGACTAGTCCTTCGCTGAGTGTTTCTTTTTTACTTGTCTTCGCTTAGTTTTGATATTATGTGAAATTGCTTGTGAAGGCATTATTAATATGATCAAAATAGCCAAGTAATTCCCAACCATCCCCTTACCTTTTCTCCTTCCAGCTCTGATAGTATTAAGCATGTAACTATTGTATTTGCGTTAGCAAAAACTAGTCCCTTTCGTATTAAGCATTAAATAATTAAAAGCAATTATTAGTTTTTTTTTAAATAATTTTTACAACTACATTTTTATTTAAAGTTTTTAATATTGAAAATTAACTATTATTATTCAACATAAAAAAGTTTTATTTATAAAAAAAAACTGCTAAGGCACTACCAAATTGTGGTGAAGCCACTTAAAGAAGACCTATTTATATTATTTCTGTATAGGTACTCATAATGAAACTCACAAAATGTTATCATTTTTATTACCAATGCCCTTATTAATTTCTGAGTAAAATTATGTTTTTAATGATTATTACACCGTAAGGTTTCCCTATCCAGAGGTTTTGACGCAATATTGTTTGAATTTGACTAAAGGTCATTATGATGGTTATCATTGGTGTTTCGAAATTATTTTTAACACGGAATCCAGGGTTCTTTTTCCTTGTATAATTATACTAACTTTTATTACGGTATATAATTGATATTGGCTTGTAGACATAAGTGTAATTTAATAAATTAACAAAATAATATAATTCGTTTGATATAGCTTTCGGAAGGCGGTATAGCTGTCATGCGTAATAATAATTATATAGCAGAATTTTTTCAGGAATCAAACATTTTCTAAATTGAATAATAATAGTTATCATAAAATTTTTTAAACTTAAAAAACAATTATTTGAATTTTAACAAATAAACCACGGTTCTTGTGGAGCCCTAACCAACAGTTTAAAAACCATTAATAAGCAATTCCATATTTCCAACGGTTGTGGTCACAAGGCCGATGCTCATAGCAGCGTGAGGAATAAAGAAGCTCAAAATAATTTAAAAAACGACATAATTGTTTGATCTGTTGTTAATGCAGTTTCTTATATTTCCAATAAAACGCACCAGAGAAACTTTCGTAAACTTGTTATGCAAAATATCTTACTTGGTGAACTAAAATGACTCGGTGAACGCAAAGGTGAGTGAGTATCAGTAACTATTTGATTTTATTGCAGAGTTATTTAAATCGTAATGTCGCGTCATCGCACAAAGAGGAATGTGGATTTAAGTACCTATGGGACAATTTGTAAACTTTCCAGATGTTTCTACATCTCGAGTCTACTGTTTATACATTCGGATAATGCACATGAAACTAAGAAATTAAATTGCTAATATAATATTGAATAGATTAAATTAAAATTTTGACCATTTTTTATAAGAATTATTTAAATAAAATATACTAATTACTATATTATGACCGTTCAATAGTTTAACTGTGGTATCGTCATTTTTGGTAAACGTAAGTCGGAGTGGAGAGTGAGAAGAAGAAAAAAATCGGAAATAAACTGAAAAATGTTCACTTTTTTCTTATAAATTTATGAGAATTTATTTTCCTTTAGTCTTTATTGAGTCAAGCACACCTTTACATCTTCCATAGAATACACGCCAAAGCTATTAATATCTGGACACTAAACCAAGCTAAAATTGTTTCAATAGAGGTTTCAAAGTAAAAGGTGGTTCTTACCAGGATGATGTTGATAGTGTTTCCCACTCTAGACGAGATGTAAATGTTATTAGTTTTGAAATTTCTGAAAATCTATATGTATCCTGACAACTTACAAAAATTAATTTTGGTGTATATTAGTCCACGTTCGTATTTGAGTCGGTGACCTTTGGGTCCAAAATCAAGTCACTGGCGCTCCGGTCGAAGGTCTCTATACATTTGACTTTTCTGAAGAAATTATCAAGAAATTGATGCAACTTACTCATGTTTTTTAGTTGATCGCAGCCCGCTTGGCTCAGGCCACCGTTAGAGTAAAAGTCAACGTGACCCAAAGGTTCTAGTTTCCCCATTTTCAAGGCATTAGTGTGAATTACATCTACGAATTTTGCATCAGTTTTGTCCAGTTTTCCGTTGGGGTCCGCTGTGATAAACAACGGGAGGGCAGGATCCAAACCTGTATTAAAATTCATTCATAACACATCTGACAACCAAAATCTCTATTCTCTCATTATACGTGCTTTATCAATATTTTTATAATTATGCACAAGACTTTGGCAATATATTTAGAAGGCAAAGCATAATACGCAACAATTACCATTGAACATTTGCAGTACTCAAATTTGTACCTTTTTTTAATGTAGCCCGTTTTTAATGTCCTGACCGTATGTATGGTCCTTAGGAAAAAAAAATTCAATGAATTCTATCAATTTCATAATGTGATACGTGGATCGAAATGACTAATAAATGTCAACAAGTACTCCATTGATATGCTTCGTCTAACCCTAAGTGACCAGCTCAGGTATGGGGGCTCCATCGAAGCCAGAGTAAAGTTAGCCTTTCAGAAGCTGGGCGTATTGTACAGAGTATACTTTAATAGTACACGTTGCATATCTCCTGATCCTGTATACATCGCAAGTGTGTTCCACTGTAAAATTTTGCAGCCACCTCTAGTCTGGAGCCCCAAAATATCTGAAAATAAAAGTCTTGACATTGCAAAAACAAGCGGTCTTCTTGATAAATTCGCCTATCTTAACAAACGGATTGAAATCTTTGGAGAACAGACCTTATGTGAGAATGCTGTCCTTGTTCTACCGGTATCTCAATGGAAGATGCTCTTAGGAACTAGCATCATTGATACCTACGGCACCGGTACACAGTCGGGAAACACGTCAAACGCGCATCCAACATTTGAACGCTGTTGACATTTGTCACATGAGAACGGGTTGCTTCTACCACTCGTTCTTGTTTTCAACAACTTGGATGTGGAATTGTTTCCCGGCTTCTGTATTTCCACCCACCTACAACATGGGTCTCTTCAAGACCCAGGTTCACTCCTTCCTATTCTCTGAAAGACCCTTCTCACAGCATCCCCGAAGATAACATATACCTCAAGGGAAATTATTTCCCTCAGGGCCTCCTGGGAGAAACTCTAAAGCAAATAATCTATTGAATATAATGTTTTAAAGTAAAATATTTACCTGTGATCCTTTCGAGTTTTCCCGACTTAAGCCACTTGGAGATAGCTCCTGCCACGTGGGCTCCGAGACTCATTCCAATAACGTGGATGGATTGTAGAGAAATTCCCTTTACCTTCACCAATTCGTCAATCATCTGTGCGGTACAGCGACCCACGAGAGCGACGTTCTGGACGGCGTTGTTGTAGCAGGGGTATTTTACTATAGGACCGTAGTCTAGAGAAATTATATTGTATTCGCCAAGCTGAAAATACGCTAAGGAATTGTATTATTAATGGTTAAACAAAATAATTATAGTGGAATCTGGAGAAGAAAGGAGTAGGAGAAGTTAAGAATAAAGTTGGGAAGTTCTTGGTAATTCATCACCGATGAAGAAAAATGGCCACAACCATTTCAAGAAACACAAAGCTTCGTTTATGTGTTAAGAGTGATAGTGAATGCATCTTTCACTATTGAACAATGTGCATACGAGTATATATAAAAAAATATATAAAATTATTTTTCTGGAAAACAAGCACTTCACTCTTTGAATGGGTCGGGTTTTGAACCCGCAATCTTTTAGTTGGATTTCTTCTGCCACCATATGATATTGAACACAGCTTTTTTTAAATGTTTAAACTAAGTCCATTCGAAGGAATTTTACTTTTTTTAACGTTACTTAGAAAACACTGAATAAAATACACCTTTCTATTAATTTATCGAATTGAATGGAAACTAATCGAATTAAGCACCGACCGTCGGCATTGATGACCAGGTTCACTGATGTTTGAAATCAGTTCAAATAATGCAATAAAATGGCAGTGTTTTTATAGAATATCTTTCCAATCGTCTTTCAAAATGGTACATTGTTACTGTTTTTGCGCCCAATTAGAAATAATTCATTAATTGATAAACTAAAGTTTTTAAGACAAGATTTTTGTGCATAGCGCAAAGGGTAACAATTATTTTCATAAACAATAATTATTAGCCTGAAACACTCATCCAAATTGAAAAAACCTTCCGAGAAAAGATAAATGTCGCCGACAGGACTCGAACCTGCACCCTTCTGATTGCCGGTCAGATGCTCTACCGTTGAGCTACGTCGGCTTATCGCAAACCCGCCAAGTTAATCAATATATACTAGTGTTTCATTCAATAATTACTGTTTTATATTATATTTCAACTGTAAACAACCAACTTTATTAGTATGAGGAAGGCTTGTAACGGCTAAATCCCTCCATAGATGGCGTCGAGACAAATTATGTCTACATTTTATTGGAGAAAAATGTTTTGACTTGCCAAATATTTATTAATTGATAAACTAAAGTTTTTAAGACAAGATTTTTGTGCATAGCGCAAAGGGTAACAATTATTTTTATAAACAAATAAAAATTTTTACAGGTGAAATATAATAAAAAACAGTAATTATTGAATGAAACACTAGTATATATTGATTAACTTGGCGGGTTTGCGATAAGCCGACGTAGCTCAACGGTAGAGCATCTGACCGCCAATCAGAAGGGTGCAGGTTCGAGTCCTGTCGGCGACATTTATCTTTTCTCGGAAGGTTTTTTCAATTTGGATGAGTGTTTCAGGCTAATAATTATTGTTTATAAAAATAAGAAATAATTCAATTTAATACCTGGTCTTGAATCAATGTTTGGGTCAAAATTGCGATGGCCGGTGAAGCCGTGAATCAGAATTTTCACGGGGGCATTCGGTGTGAAATTTGCTTGCTTGATTGATCCCGGATCGGAAATACTCAACTCGTGTGGGTTTCCCTGAGTGTTTCTAGAAAGTTATCATGTAATAATCGAAGGAAGTTCATTTGAAATCACATCAAGGTCAGGCTTTAATAAGAGCGGAGAGTCGGAAAAAATTATAAAACATCAATAAAAAAATTAAAAAAACAATATTCGATAATCCGGTCGCTGTAATTACGTTACTTCTCTTACTCTTGAAAGAATAATAGAATATTTCATAAAAATAATACATTCTTATTCTACACTATACAATATATATATATATTGTAATGGAATATTTCATAAATTATACTTTAATATAAGAGGAAGAAGGACATCGGAGAGGGATTATTTATTAATTCGAGATAATGATAATATTATTACGCAATCCGATAAACACAATGTTTTTAAAGAGAAAAATATTTAATCATTGTACAAAATAATATTAACATAATCCAAATGAACTATGAAAACGGAAAAAAATGACAGAAAATAAAAAGATTTCAGTCGCATCTGGGACACGAACCCGGGTCCTCTGCCTATCCGGGGCAACCGCATAAAAAATCACAGATGCGACTGAAATCTTTTTATCTTCTGTCATTTTTTTCCGTTTTCATATTTCATTTGGGTTATGCTAATATTATTTTCTACAACGATTAAATATTAAAATAAGGTTTTTAAATCTCAATTAAAAATTGAAGAAAAATATTTATTATGCATTTCTAAATAAACATAAAAATTTGATCTTTTCTGACCGTTCCTCGTAAGATTTACAAAATATTAAAAACAATTAAATAATTTCAAAAAGTAGAGAAAAATTATTGAGATTCTTTCCCCTTACGTTTTTTTAATAAACTAAATTAAGGTTTTGGAATCCGCATTAAAGAGTTAATATTCACGAAAAGATGAAACTACGCACTTTTTATTTCGTCTTAGCGTTTTAAAGAAAAAACTTTTTCAAAGTATTTTATGGTATTTTGAATTTTAAAATACATTTAAAACATGTGTAATACGGTCAGAAAATGGTCGTATGTCTGATTTTATTAAAAAGCATATGGAATTAATATTTTTCTGTTCAAAAACATTATGTTTATCGTATTGCCTAATAATATTTCAATTTTTTTGAAATACCAAATAATCCCCCTCCCCCTTAACTGTAAAATAAATATAAATGAATTACAAAAGAATAAGTACTTTATCAAAATTTTATAGAAATGTAGCTTAAGTTAGGTTATAGTAAAATTAATAAAATCAATTACCTGGTGTACAACCAAAAAGTTACATTTTTGTTGGGGCATTCCAAGGGAGGTGTAATACAAATAGGTGACTGAGGGAGCAAAAAGCTAATCCCCTGATGCCAAATTAAAACTGAAAACACATAATTCCATACGAATAAGTGTAAAAAAAATCGTGTTTGAAGGTTACGGTAAAAACAAAACTTACCTGAAATGAAAATTATCGACTGCATAGTTATTTTTTAATACAAATATGAGAATTAAACTTCACAATTTTTATTTATTTCCTATTCCAGCAAGGAAAGCCACCTTGAATGGTGTGAACTCAGTATCTAAATATTGTATTTATACTCCAACCGCAAATGCCAGGTGCCAGACGGCGTTTAGTTTCCTAAATATGCGACATTGATAAGGCATTATCGCAAATGTATTGTTAACTCTGATTCAAACAACAATTTAAAAGTATATTTATCTATTTTGTAACATTAAAAAAACCTGTCTCTAAATTAATTTCACCTTAATTCTGAACGTGAGTTAATTTACTTTGGTACACATTTGTTAACCTATCTATGGTTTATTTTATTTTTAACTGGGTGAAGTACCCGGCATTGCCCGCGGCTTGAAATAGTTTGTAGTAAATTTTCGAGGTTGTGATGTGTTAACCCTACCCCTACCCTATGTAAAAATTCATCAAGAGGTACTAAAATCCTGCTTTTAGTGGTGAAAAGGGAGGAAGGTGGTGGTCTTACGAAATCTCGCGTAGATAGTGACCTTCTTCTTGTTTCTAATGTCAAGTGTGCAAAAATAAATAGAGCTCGAAATAAAACTGTATATTTGTATACAAGACAAACAAACACTGCCCGCCCGGGACAGTCTTATTTACGAGTACTTTTTTACGAGAAAATAATAGAATATAATGCTCACTGTATCAGAAGTGAAAATAAGAATAATTTTACCCTAACCCATTTTAATTTAATAACCGAGTCCGATTGATTTTTTACAACAGTTTTCATTTAAAAATTGCCAACAATGTGCTTTTCAAGCATCAATCAGAATTCCAGTAAGAAATGCAAACAAAATTACCTATCAAATATACATAATAAATCTAAACAATAAGTATCTTCACATGAGGTTACGAAATAATAAATTAAAAAAAAACTGCTTATAGTAAATAACTACGTAACATCAACTTCAAAGTACTTTTTGGAACGGGTATTTTTAACGGAAGTACTTAACGGAGTTTATATTTGCATATTGCGGAAATCATAAAGATTACAGGAATAATAAATCAAGGACGTGGTGTAAATCAGTAGTGGTGTAAATAACCTAAATTATATAATACAGGAAAAAAACGTTTTCAGATTATCCTGTTCGCTTGCAAATAAAGTGCCAGAATTATTTCAAAACTTAATAAATTTGCAATAATACTGTCTTGCTTGGGAATTTTCTGAAACAAAAAAATACATGACGTGAATGACGGTTTCATTCTCATTTGCTTAAGAATGTGATTGTCTCAAATATATTACAGTGTAGTTGCCGGAAAAAAAAATACACCATTATTTTTCAATGTCTATTATTTAAAGGTTATTTGCAAAATTCGTTCAACGCACGGTTATCACATACAAATAAAATAACTTTAGTACAAAATGAGGTACCTGTTTATTTGCGTGTATGATAATTGGTGCGCAATAATTGAAAAAACTTGTGCAGTCTCAATACTTGGGAAGGCAGAAATATTATTTAATTCTTTATATGGAGTTTGTGCTCATTTTTTAACAAATGCGAAATTGCTCCAAGTACTTCGTTATCGACACGACAATAAACAAACAACATTCACATGAGTTCAAAGTATCTCGGGAACTGTTTTTCAATAGAATTATAATTGACAAGAAATACTTAAATAACAACATCGACTAACTACCTCTCTGCTAACCGCCCACAAAAAACTAATTAAATACTGACGATAATGTGAACTATTGTTACTTATTAGTATGGGTGACTATTTGTTAAAAGTTTTGTAATCATTTTTAATGCGATACAACCCCATTAGGTTGTGGGACTATAGCATTCGTAATTGGTCTATTCTGTTAAGAGGAACGACTGCGCTGGCTGCTACATGCATAACTTAATTTTGGATTTGAGGCCAAAATACTCATCCTAAAAATACTCAACTGAATGATGTATTTCTTTTTTTAAAGGTTTAATAAATATCTAGTGCTGATGAGAAGTATTTTATTTATTTTTGTTTCAAATTATGAAGCTTATGTCATGAAAAAAAAACAATTTTCATAATTTTAGAGGCAACTTATAAAATTATTAGCTGTGTTTTTTTTTTTTTTTTTTAATTATCACATTTGTTATGTAAACATGATTATATAAATAAAAATATAAAAACAAAACATTAAAAAACAAAACGTTTTTTCGGGTAAATTATGTACGGAAAATTTGTGTTCCAATGTAAATTGATCGTTTTTAATTTCATTTAAAGTCCATCATAATGCTTATTTTAATATTTTTTTTTATTTTTTTATTTTATATCTAATTATATTTTCAAAACAGACAAGATAAAACTTTTTTTTAATCACAGTTAGCCCTCAAATAATTGTTAAAGGTGTCTCTAAAATCGCGAAAAATCAATTCTTTTAATGGCCTATATTTCATAATGTAAAACAAAAATAAATAAATTACTTGTAATGCGTACTAGATATTTACTACCCCTTTTGATTAAAAAAAGATCATTAGGTTCAGGTGAGTATTTTGGCATCAAATTCAAAATTAAGTTTTGTATGAAACCAGCCGCGCAGCCGTTCCTCTTAAGTGTTAGTATATGGAAGAGGTAAATAAGTAGACGCAAATATTTCTGAACATACTGAAATCTTTTAAAGCAATGTTTTTATTTTGAAGTATTGTACATGTAGGTTTCATCTGGGTGACAGAAACTACTAGTATCTTCCACCCTGGAACGAAATACACGATGCGTCTTTTTGATTTTTGGAAAAACACCTATTTAATATTTTCTAAATCTGAGGTTTGATTAGCGACTTAAATTCATATCCATGATAAGCTATCAACTAATTTGTCCATAAAACATGGTTTATAATTAAAATATAATATACCATCAGTAGTTATTTCATGAAACAGGAAATACAAAAAAGATCGGAAAAATGTTTTTTTCGGGATGTTGAAGTAAAGCAATGGCATTCTCAGATGGCGTGTAGTTACCTAATTTCAATTCAAACACGATATCAAGTAATCCTCAATACGCTGTTTCTATTTGATTATTTTCATCTGAGAAAATTCTCACTCGTACAAATATATTGACTCAAAGAAAGTGCTAAATGGGTGCTTGCGTCAAACAAGTATAGTTATTACATTTTGTATCAGGACAGAAAACAATAAAATTAAATAGTCCCATCGAATGACGCTTAGCCACTATTTAAATATATTTAAAAATAAATATCAGTTAAGGGGACCAGAGTTAAAGCAAAGATCCTCATTCAGTTAGATCTGACATATTTTACTTGTGCCTAAAAACTTTGCTCATACATAACCAGGAAAGCGACGTTATTTGCATTAGGGCGCTGAATCATTTCATATAGTATTTTTATGACTGCATTAACTTCGTAACATTGTGTAAGGCACATTCCAAATAGGGTTCCTTTGCGTAATGTTTATGTGGTTTTTAGCTGAGCATTTTTTTTGTAAATTTGTATCATGGCACACTTTCCAAATATGATTTATTGTTAATCGTTTAGTAAATCGTTAGCCTGTTTCAAAATTGACGATGAATAATCACGATTATTCAATCATCTGTCAATGAGTAGGTGAGAACCAAATACGTTTGTCTCGATTTCCAAAAGGCATTCAATAAATTGAAGCAATGACATCTATTGGATTTAACTCAAAGTTATTTAACTTTTCATCCGTTTACAATAACCTCGTCCGAATTTTAATAATACTTTTGCTTATATGGTTGGGAGGATTGCTAATTAAGTTATTATAAAAACCGCGGGAATTTTTTCTTATTATTTATTATGAAGCCTGTTTTACCTTGATACATTTAAGAACTTTTCATCAGATCTACATTTTCAGCGCTAATCTTGGATACGAATTGATGCAAAATGGTGGTGGTCTATTAAATTTTATATAAATCGGAAAATAAAGGTTTTCTTGTAATAAAACAATACGGGGTGAAGTAAATAAGACAAATTGCAATATGATTTTAAAATTATTTTATTAATAATGTGCACGAATTAATGGACAGATTAAAAAGTTTTACCCCAGGACTACCATATTCCTTAAATAATAGATTTTTTTTACATATAAACCTTGTGGTGTCCTATTTTCTAAGGGTCACATTTTCTGGTTGTATTTTTATGAATATATATTAGGTATATTATATTTTTATTTAAAGTATTTTTAAATTTAAAAATTACTTTCGTTATAAATTTATTTTTAAAAAAATGGTTTGTTTATAAAAAAGTTGTGCTAGGTAATTATTTTTACGCCTGACGGCTGTTTCACCTTCCAAAGGCATTATCAATGTGAATAATGAAATATTAAATTGAATAATAATATTTAATTTATTTTTTATAACTTATTGAAGTTTGTAAACCTCATTGTAATATTTTTCGGTTTTGTGGTTCATTTGGGATGTGTTAATATTATCTTCTTCAATGATTGAATAATAATAGTTATTAAAATTAAAATAAAAAAACTTTAAATAAAAGTGGAGTTCTACAAATTAAATTTGAACACATTGAAAAAATAGTGGTAGTTTTTGAATGGTTTTGTATGATTTTTCAAAATGATTGGTGTTCTCCGCCATATTAAAAGATTCGCTGTTACACAACTTCGCCCATTAATCATTTTACAATAAAATATATTTAAATTATTATTTCCATATCATTCAAATTTATGCAATCTCTGTTTTGCCGGCTGATAATTACTGGAGGAATTTAAGTGTAAAATTATACATTTAATATTTTTTCCGAAAAAAAAGGTTGACTAACTAACTAAACATCACGCCGTTTCCCCCTAGGGGTAAGCAAAGAAGACGTACCGCCAAACAGCTCGGTCTTGGCACACACTCCTTGATTCATTGACATTCGTACATCGTCTCATATATACTCTCCTATTATTCTGACTCTTGACATGTCTCGAATCAAGTATTTGGTTCACTAGAAATGGCATTGAATTTTACAGAGAACAAAGATAGACTGAATGCGGAAGAATTAAACTCACTAGCCGAGGTGTATTCACAAAACCCATGTATGAAAAGTTCCAGTAAACATACATATCAATAGAAGCATAACGCGTAATAAAATAATATAAGGTTTTGTCGTGCAGGCACGTACACTTTGTAGCAGTGAAAAAAGAAATGAATTCTAATAAGTTATGGATTTCCTGGAACCATGTCATGATTAAGCGATTCAATTACTTCAGCCGGAATAACAAACGAAAATGTATGTAAAATGAAATAATGCGATTGAACCAATTTTGTGTGGTGTTCTATCCACTCTGCCTGTTGCGTTAGTAGAATTGTTATTATAATAAATTAATAACAGTTTTCTGTACGGCATAAATAACTACAATAATATAAAATAAAGAAGTATTTTTTAAATATTTTTTATGTAAGACATCTTGAGGTAGAAAAATTTGATCAGTAGTTGCGTTTTCTAAGTAGTCTCATTATTTTGAGGAGAGTTTTCATCTCCATCGTCCGAAGTCGTAGATCCCTTGGCAAATGGAGCCTCGGCATTTGTTTCTACGAAGAAGAGGCCAGTAGCACTGAAAAGTATAAAAACAAAATTGTCACAAATAAATGTATGTTTGTAGGCACACTGATAAACGTAGAGTAATTTGTTCCCTTTTCTAACGAAGGATACATGTAACAGAAAGCGTTGTTGCAACGGAATGGTACTTGTAGAATTATTTGCATTACATATCGCATGTTAATTGTATACTCATATTATTTCCCCTCTCTTACAGGATTGGACACAAAGAACCATTAGTGAATACCATATACGGGTCTTCTTGCCAATTAAATGTATGAAAAACCTATTCCAAGTACTTAACAGGGTGCTCAGAGTATTATGTGATTACAGCTATAGCATAGTGGTTGAGGTTGCTAGAACACCAGGTCAGTGCTTTGAATGATTTAGATTTTTCAGGTCTGAGTGATGCGAGGTTGACTGTTAAAATTGATGGACCTTAAAAAAATGTGATAATATCAAAGGAAGGAAATAATCAAAATTTAAAAAAAAATCAAAAATGAACTCACTTGATCGGGACGTATTCCCCCATGATTATCTCCTGTTTGCTGGGGAAGACATCGCACCAGCCGAGGGCGTGTAGAACCCACGAGACACATTTTCTCCCATAGAACCCAACTTTACTGTTGATCGATTCACCGAAGTAAACTGGGGCTCGCCAGTGATTGCAACTCGATTCACCTGGTAGAAATAGTTATGAAAAGTATATTATAAAAATTAAAATACATATAATGCCTGTCAAAATTAACCATATTGGCATTTTATGCATTTAAGTATTTAGGTTGAACGCAAACAAGAAAATAACTCGAACGGTCAGTGGCTGAGTTCGCATCGCGTTTGGGTCTCACCCAGGCGTCGTGAGAACAATTCCTCGGCTGGCTAAGTCCCCCATTACGACACAAGCAACATCTTCTACTTACTGTGATGGTAGTAGGAGATTTTCAAATATTGTCAAGTTATTCGTAACCAGGGAATATTTATTTTTCTTTAAAAAAAAAGAAAAAGAAAGAACTAAACTAATTTGAGTTTTTCGTTTCATTAAGTAATATTATTATGTTCATTGCCTCTGGGTGATGTCCGTAATGCTTTGATAAGATACGTCCGTAAATAAATACAATGTATTATTTGTACTACTGAATACCGCTTTTTTTATTTTACTTTATTCATTTCCAAAGTTTTAAACATAAATTACATGCAATTTTTTTACATGCATGATTGTTTAGATTATACGTGTAAGAAACGGAAATCCACAAATTGTAACAGCAAGAAACTACAATATTTAATGGAAATTTCAGAATTATAGTACAAGCTAACAATTTTTTTTATCGGAAATTTTTTGTATTATATTGTAAGTAAGCAGAATTTTTTATTTATAATTAGTAAATGTTGAAGTTATAGTTAAATAAAACTGAAAGGAGGATAGATTTCCCCACCTTCCTCTTCACCTTCCACTTCTCTTTCCCCTCCCCAATATCTTCAGTCTCACAACATTCCCCAATTGGGGATGCCATAGTCTCACTGGCTACAGATGGTTGGGAGCAGTTGGGACTCTTGTGCGGTATTAATGTAAAAAAAAGAAAGAAATAATAAAGATTTTATATAATTAATGTTTCAATACTTCTTTTGAATTTATTTTGGTAAAAGTTTGAATGTACACAGCTGTGTGTTTGTATTAATTTAGTGTACGATTGAGTAGAATAAAACACGCTATTAACCCTTTCACCAATCCGATTTTGGTTGTTTTAATTTTTTTTTAAACATAATATTTCAAGGTTTTTAAAATAAACAGTTTACGAATATTAAATAACTTAGATTATTTGTAAAATGGTAATTTGTGATTGTGCATTATAAAAAAAATATATATTCACTTAGTATTATTTTTGTAAAAACCGTTAGGAAAAATGCTCAATTAAGGCGGTGTTATACTAAATTAATTTATTTTATTTTTACATAAAAAGAATTGGATAATTTTGTATGGAGCTGTCCAAATAATATGCACTTCAAATGCGCTTTCCCAGTTGTTGTTAGACTTTAGCCAAACAGTTCGTTTATTTTATACACATTTTTAATCACGTGTTAACACTTTGAATTGATGATTTTTTTTTCAAATCTGGTAGTCACACATTTACAGCGATAACAGTAAAACAATTAGTTCACCTTTTATTGCGACTGTTTTTGTACAGCACATGGCTGAAATGCTGTTTATCACGCCATAGTAGCAATAAAATAAATCACTTAACTTTGCCTACATATTTATAATCTTGCTAAAATTAATCCAACTGCAGCAAGAATAATAATGTCATAAGTACGTCCATTTCATTTAGCGAGATTTTTCTTCGGGTGAAATCTATCTTTTCACTCTTGTATGGTGCAGCTGTTTCTCGGATTATTATTTGTTACGTACATTGTACATACGAGTATATAGATATTTTGATCTCCCACATTCAGTACCCTTCCGCAGATTTACCCCCGCAATATGGAGGTTCGCATCGTGCCCCGTTACTGAAAAACCGATTTAGGGACAGGCAGGCGAGGCGATGAAAAGAACGGCGAGACGAGCGGATGCAAGCGTGTCTGGAGTAGTCTCTACGAGAGCGTAGAATAGGCAAAACATGTTACTCAATATTCCTATTTCTAGATAGTGAAATTACATCTTAGATTTCCCAGGCCCAGTAACTTCACTCCTGAGGCGGACCACTGATCGTCTTCCCTCTCGAATTGCTGTCAGCATTTTATCCGATCAGTCTGGCATTCTTAGTATTTTTCCTTTTTTTTACATTAATACCGCACAAGAGTCTCAACTGCTCCCAACCATCTGGAGCCAATGAGACTATGGCATCCCCCAATTGGGGAATGTTGTGAGGCTGAAGGTATTGGGGAGGGGAAGGAGAAGGGGAAGAGGAAAGTGGGGAAATACCTGGCTATTCAGATCGGGTCACCAAACACGGCTAAAAGCCATTTCAAGCAACGTTTCAATTCTGAATGGTGGTCTTTCACCAGGGCGATACTGAAAGTATCTTCCACCCTGCAACGTACTCAAATATACTATATATCATTTTTATGTTAATTACTTGTGAAATAGTGCAAATTAATTAAATAAAACTTCGGATTCGTAGTCGAGAGCCTTACCCCTCGACCATGGAGGCCGTATGTATAAATAAAAGCTATACCACGAAAATTTCTTCAAAATATAATAAGGTTCTTACTCATTTCCGTTTGATTCTTGCACCCAGGCTGGCTCATCCCGCCATTGACATAGAAGTCCACATGTCCGATCGCTTCTAATTTCCCCTTCTCCAGAGCATTGGTGTGAAT